>CACVCL010018905.1:0-118199 GCA_902729485.2 Mus minutoides | reverse complement strand
CTTCTAGGGTTGCAGACACCTTCAGCTCCTGGGGTTCTATCTCTAGCTTCTCCATTGTGGGCCCTGTGTTCCCTCTTATAGATGATTATGAGCATCCACTTCTGTATGAGACAGCTATATCAGGGTCCCTTAAGTAGGCACTAGCTGTCCTATGCCATAGTGTCTGAGTTTAATGACTGATTATGGGATGGATCCCCCCCTGGTGGGGTAGTCTCTGTATGGTCCATCCTTTCATCTTAGCTCTAAACTTTGTCTCTGTAACTCCTTTCATGGGTATTTTGTTTCCTATTCACATGAGGAATGAAGTATCCACACGCTGGTCTTCCTTCTTGATTTTCTTGTGTTTTGCAAATTGTATCTTGGGTATTCTAAGTTTCTGGGCTAATATCCATTTATCAGTGAGTGCATATCCAATGACTTCTTTTGTTATTGGGTTACCTCACTAAGGATTATATCCTCCAGATACATCCATTTGCCCAAGAATTTCATAAATTCATTTTTTAATAGCAGAATAGTACTCCATTGTGTAAATGTACCACATTTTCTGTATCCATTCCTCTGTTGAGGGACATCAGGGTTCTTTCCAGCTTCTGGCTATTATAAATAAGGCTTCTATGAACATAGTGGAGCATGTGTCCTTTTAACCAGTTGGAACATCTTCTGGGTATTGCTGGGAGAGGTATTGCTGGATCCTCTGGTAGTACTATGTCCAATTTTCTGAGATAATGCCAGACTGAACTCCAGAGTGGTTGTACAAGCTTGCAATCCCACCAGCAATGGAAGAGTGTTCCTCTTTCTCCACATCCTCGCCAGCATCTGCTGTCCCCTGAATTTTTGATCTTAGTCATTCTGACTGGTGTGAGGTGAAATCTCAGGGTTGTTTTGATTTTCATTTCCCAGATGATTAAGGATGTTGAACATTTTTTCAGATGTTTCTCAGCCATTCGGAATTCCTCAGTTGAGAATTCTTTGTTTAGCTCTGTACCCCATTTTTAAATGAGGTTATTCCTTTTTCTGGAGTCCAGCTTCTTTAGCTCTTTATACATGTTGGATACAGGGGATCGCCAGGGCCAAGAAGTGGGAGTGGGTGGGCAGGGGAGCAGGGAGAGGGGAGAAGGGAGGGGACTTTCGGAATAGCATTTGAAATGTAAATTAAGAAAATATCTAATTAAAAAAATTTAAGCAAAATAAAAAATACAAAAATATGTAATAGTTTCTTAATCTTACCAAGCCTTTTAAAAATAATAAATGTCACCAGCTCTGCAGAACTACACTGCTGATATTAAAGACACTAGGAAGTAGTTCTAGTAAACAATAGGTAATTAATAAATAGAAAAATGAGCGATGAAATCATTGCTGCATTATCATTGAAAAGACATGTATGATTAAGCTCACGAAAGAATATCTTCATTGGAACCTGTAAACCTATATATCACTTAGGTACAAGTCACCTCAGCCACAGGTGACATCCTGCTTTGCTCATTGAAGGAACTCTGGGTATTCTTTAAGCCACCCGTTACCACAACATGTAGAAGAAGTTAACTGACATACCTGCATGCTTCTGTATGTCCATTGTTAAATCTTGGCAGATAAGAAGTTTCAAGAGTTCTAGAGTCTTGTTTTCCTGTGGTATAAATGGATTTTAAAATTATGACTTCACTCATTTTAGGAAAATGTATACAATATACATTTTCATTTTCCTCCCTTGACTCCTAACAAATTCTCTTCTACATCCCTATCCATCCAATTTTATGTTCCTCTGCCCCTGTTTACCCCTGCTTAAAAACATGTGGCCCAATTTGTATTGGCAGACTGATTCTAAGCATAGAGTCTGCTCTGGAATGTGGACATATACCAAGTGAATAAAACTGACTTTTCCTTACTCATCAACAATCAAATGCCGATAGCTCCTTAGCTAGGTGTGGGACTCTACTCCCCTCTTCTGTGTTGGAATTTTGCCTGCTGTGAGTTTGTGCAGATCTTGTATGTACCGTCTCAGACTCTATGAGTTCTTATGTGCATGTTGTACATAGAAAACACTGTTTCTTTGAATTCATTGATAACATCTGGTGTATCTAACACTTTCAATTTCCCCCATTCCTCAATGATCCCCAAGTCTTTTAAGAGAACAGAATGTAGCTGGGCAGTGGTGGCACACACCTTTAATCCCAGCACTTGGGAGGCAGAGGCAGGCAGATTTCTGAGTTCGAGGCCAGGCTGGTCTACAAAGTGAGTTCCAGGACAGCCAGGCCTACACAGAGAAACCCCATCTTGAAAAACAAAAAAACAAAAACAAACAAAAAAACAGAGGACAGGGTGTAATAGTAGTTTCCATGTACATCTGAGCAAGCTGAGGCCTCTTAATCTCTGAACGCTGGCCAGTTGTTGGGCTCTGTGTTGATCATCTTCTACTGTATATAGAAACTTCTCCAATGAGGATTGAGAGATGAATGGATATATGGGTATAATGTCAAATTACTAGAAGTCAACTTAATACTATGTCCATTTGGAAAAATAGTAATTCTCAGTTCTCCTGTGGGCCTATATAGTATGACTATTCATAGTGTATTGGCCCAATAATGGTGGGAAGTACGGGTTTTATCTCATGAAACAGGCCTTGAATCCAATTATAAAGTGGTTGCTTTCTCCTATGATATCCATACAACTATTGCCCTAGGAGGTAAATCTTGCCAGATATGATTGTTGTTCACAGGATTCATTGCTAGATAAGCTGATGATTGCTTTTTCCTGCTAACCAGTAGAGACAAAGCTTCTAGACGAGTACTAACTAGTTTTATGATGTACTAGTATGGTATTCTCAGCAACCATGTGTTACCATCAAGTTATGGGTGATAATCAATAACACCAGCAATAGCCTATAATATTTAGGAAGTCTATAAAATCCCACTGGCCACCAAGTCAAAAAGAGACAACTCCTTCCCAGCAGTTGGAAATTTACTTAGTTGCATATGGGGTCTTGTTCAAGTATTGACCTCTATTTTAGAGTCATTCAATTTAAATCGTTTTATATAAATAAATATTTTAGGAAGCTTCTGAAGTAATACATTTCCATATGCCTTTTTCAAAAGGCCATTGGTGTTAGTTAATGAAGGTCATAGTGGAGGTGTCATAATTTCCCCCAAAGTAGATGACTCTCTTCAAATTCTACCACTGGAGAATCAGTAAAATCCAAAGCCCAAGAGAAAAGGTCTAGAAATTCAGACAGCTATAAATTATCACCGAATTTGGCACCAAACACAGCAGTATTTCTGCATAATTCTTTTATGCCTGTCATAAGTTTTTGGCATACAATTCTATGCTGTGAAGCATGTCATAAACACAATAATTTATGGTGTGTTTCTACCCACTAATGCGCAGTGTGCACTAAATTTGGGAACAAGCACAATTAGAGCTAGGATCAGTTGTGACATTATTTTTCAAAATGTTTCTATTTAATTTATTTTTTTTCCTGCAGACTGACATTAATAGCTTTTCATTCAGATGAGAAATCATAATAATTACTTAGGAGAAGATGACAAAGATAAGTGTTATTCATGTAAGGATGCAGAATTAATCAAGAGATTGATTGATGGTTGTCTACCTGCAAAAGACACTGAGCATTCTGCTACTCTAGGCTTATGGGTCTGTTAGCATCACCTGAAAAACAAGCAGGAAGTGATCACTCTGGGTCCCTATTCGAGTTTTTTTTTATCCTCACAGTACTCACCACCTTTCAATCAGGGGGATTCACCTCTGTATAGCGAAAACTGCCCAAGCTTCAAATTTGTCACTCTGTGGGGAATAATCTCTTTTGAATGACCAACTTCTTCATCAAAATGTCACCTGGATAGTGGTTTAATGTGTATTTTCTTGAAATTATAATGCCAAGTATTTCAGAATTCCTGTAAAATTGTATTGTCATAATCAGAGGTAAAAATAGCCTCAAGGCTAGAGAGATAGTTCAATTGGTACTTGCCTTGCATTCATGAGGAACTAAGTTTTAATCGCAGAACCCATGCTAAAAATGCTTGGTGTTATAAAGTATACTTTCAATCTGAGTGTTTGAGAGGCAGTGAGAAGTCAATTCCTGTGGCTGCCAGGACAACTTCTTTGACAGGCTCTAAGCCATTGAGAGACCTTGTCTCAGAAACAAAACAAAAAAATGCCTCCAGGTAGATAGCTCCTCAGGAAAGATACCCTAAGACTGTCCTTTATCCTCCATATGCACACACGTACACTTTATATATGCCTCCACACATATGGACACCCATATCCAAATAAATAAATGTACACATTAATCATATAATCATAATAATATCTAGACTCATACTACATTAATTTGAATTAAAGTTTTCACTATTTGATATATTCATTAACTTAAAATAATAAGTCACTAAAACAATGGATACATAACCAACGTGTGCCACAGACTGTCAATATGTATTATTTGAATAGAATTATTAATATTCATTCCTACCATTATAGGTGGATGATAGATGCAAGCCTCCTCCTTAACTACTAGAAACGTTTTAGTCAGACACTTCCTCGTGGAAACCTATAGTGATTCTCACATTAGTGGCTTGGAGCTTTTTTTGCTTGAAAAATTTGGTGACATGAAAGTCACATACTGGTGACTTTTGGTTGATCATCATTAATAGAGCAAGTAACCTGCTTTTGTATCTCGGATTGTTTTCCTAAAGACCAGTTAATTGGTTATTTAAACTAAAGAGGCAGGTGGTGCTGCGACACACTGATCCATCTATAGGACAGAGAGTTGAAGCTCTCCACAATGCAGATTAAGCCATTCTCTGAAAGACTGGTAGGAGATGCAGAGTCCTCTAGGGGAGGAAAGGACATATGAGAACATAAACCTCGAAGTTTTCCCAACCTTTACATATAAACCCCATTATCCATGATTTCAGAAATTAGTCTGAAACGGATGCACAGTATTCATTCTCAAGAGAGACCGTTCACTCTTTCTTCTACGTATTGTATGTGATGCCCTCATGTATTGGACTCACTATGAGTCAAGAAATGTATCATTTTAACATCCACTTGGTTGATATTAAAGGATCCCCCTTAGATCCTTTGATGGTAGCTTGACCTCAACAAGTAAGACAGCCTTTGTCTTCTTTGCCTTTTGAGTGTTGTTTCTCTTTCTTCACCCCTGTCTCACCATGGAATAGCCAAAGGCTTGATGTTTAGGCTTCATGGCAAGCCGCTACCACGGTGCTCCACAGTGCTTGATTCTAGCTAAATTCCAAGATTGTCTTGTATTTCCCTGGCTCTCAAAAAAAAAATTCTTCAGAAAAACAAACGGAAAGGGTAGGTAACCAGATCTATTTAATTGTCTGTGATGTCTGAGAAGCTACCCGGGCAAATCATACTGGGCAATTCCAAGACAAACAGAGAGGTGAGGACTCAGCATATTAGATACATACACCCACAGTTTCTCAATGGAAGATAGTTTTAAAAAGCCTCATCAAGTGGCAACTGTCTATGTTAGGGTAGAAATATAAGTCATAGCTGTGCATGAGTAGGACATGTGTGGTGGAAGTATTTTCTAGAAAGCTGACAGTTAGGTCTTAATGAAAATGGAACTTAACCTATTTTATATACTTGATAAAGAAAGCTGAGACTTTAAATCTAAACAATTAATTGAGTAATGAAGGGTTAGGTCCTTTAAATTGTTGAAACAGTTGTTCTTTCTAGGAAACTAATACACAGCTTACTCAATACTTCTTTGAGGATCTACTAGGTCCCAGGTGCTGCTGCTTACTGGAAAGACACTGAAGTGTGTAGACATTCTAGGAAGCAGAGAAGATTTAGGGCAAATCATATTTGGCAACTTAAGGAGATGCAGAGTGACATGAGAGAAAACTTTTTAGAAGGACGAGGAAATTCTTTTCAAAACCAGGAATTTTTTGACTAAGGAAAAGTCAGAGGACAATCTAGGGTTGGGCAATCTAGGCAGAGGGAACTGGAAACCTCAAATCTGGAATGGAATGGTAGAGCGTGTCTGCGAGGAAGAAACAACCTCGGAGTTTGTAGGAAATTTCATAAGGGGAGAGGAAATTCTATGGAAAACATAAGCAGTGCGCCACCAACAGTCATCGGGCAAAGCCTCACCAGGAGCCACCGCGGAGGAAGCCCCTCCAGCCAGCATTCTGAAGGGGAAGAACATCGCAGTAAGTGCCTTTAATTAACACCCACACTGGTGTTTTAGTCTCCAAAGCAGCAAATCCTGTTTCTGTCCATTTAATCGCTATTAAAGGGGCCACAGATCCTGTATTGACTTTCCTGTTTAGAGAAAAGAGAAAAAAGCATGAACTTAATTAGGCTCAATATCCTAATCACAATTTTAAATGCTGGCTTTAACTTTCCAGTGCTCTGAGGTCCGGTGATGTCTTTGTTATAAGTCGAAATACCAGAAAGTAAATGAAAGTTTAAAAAGCAAGAGAAGGAAAATATTAGAAGAAAGCTAGCTGATACACATGAAAGGTGGAGAGGTAAGACAGGAAAACTTTCCCTTTACTTACTGGTTATCTCCATCAGCAAGAATAACTATTGCTCAGAGACAAATGAAACCCTGAGTCTAGAAAGGCAATGGGGCATGCACCACTTTGCCAAATTAGCTTTTACATAGAGAAAAAGAGGGTTCACCAATGCTAAATCTGTAGATAGAAGAGAACATCGACACGTGAACCCCACAGCAGCTCATCTACTGGGTTGGAAAGGTCACAGAGAATGACACTTGGGGTTGTCTACCTTCAACAAAGAAATAAAAGACAAGTCTTTAACACACTTCAAAATGGGAACCTAAGCACAGAGTAAAACACAAGACTCCAACTTCAGATTAGGAAGAGAGCCCCTTAGCAGCATCATGGGAAACAACACCATTTCTGAAAGCATCATAGAAGTAGGCATAGGGCATTTATATGGAATTCTCTAGTGGTCAGGATGCTTGATAGAGACATTTTCATACCTTAGCCACAGATGCTACCAACACGGAGTACTCTAGATGTCCACACTACATATAAAGCCAAAATCTAAATAGTTATTTGAACCAAAGAAAACATTGTTGTAATAAATTTCTTTGAGCCTCTGGAGCAACTGCAGCATGTACTACCCAATTACGTTAGCCTCTATCAGGAGACTAGAAGTGTAAGCTTCAAGTTATTATACTCTGGAGTCATGGCTTTACACTTTTCTTCCTCTTTCCTCCTGCCAGGGAGAAAGCAGACCAATAAAACTGTCTTTCCTTCAATATTTACTTCATGATGCATTGAAGAAACTACAGGTATCAGAATTCATAACACAAGGGTTCAGAGTAGAAGACTGGGATTATGGGGAAGCACTTAACCTCCATATGGTAAAATATCAGCCTCTGTTCCAGTTGTTTGGGACCCTCATGAAGATAAAGCTGCACATGGTTAAGTCTTCTTATAAATATATTTTTAATTGTACTAGAATTTATATAACTCCCTGCCCCCCCCCGAATTTCCTCCCTCCCGTCTGTCCTAGCTAATTACATTAACTTGAACTTTTCTCATGCCCAACCTCAAGTTGGCAGCCTTATTTTCTTTGATTAATATTGCCACATACATATAGGCGTGTGTGTTTGTATGCATGCCACACATGCATGTGTGTGTACAAACATAAATACAACCTGCTGAATCATCTTTTATTGTCTCTGCTTACATTGTTTTAAGGCTGACTACTACTCTGCACTGTAAAACCAATATAGGTGCCCAAACCTCGAGGAGGCCAATTCTCCTTCTCCCAGTAATTATTAGGAGCCTGTAACTCTTTGTCTAGGGCTCGGACTCTGTGAATGCTTCTCCCTTCCCTAGTAACATGCTCTTTGATATTGTTGCTCTGGTCAGGTTTATGCAGCAATATCTAGTAGCAACTATTTCACAGCAGATATTTCAGCTCTTCAAAGCTTTCTATTTCAATTTCTACCATGCTCCTTGAGTCAAATAACTACGAGTTGTAATGTAGATATATAATGTAAATATCTGAGCTTCCCATTTAAAAAAATAAAAAAACACTAAGGATGAGTGCTAGTGGACAGCACAGCGCTGCAGTTAACTATAAAAGAAGCAGGGATAGCAGAGTGTGGTCAGAATTCTAGAATCTGTGACATAGAACAGGAAAGACTCAGCAGATAAGACCATGCACTGTTATTTCAGAAAAAACTGAGTTAAATTCCTAGAACCTACATCAGGATTGCAAAATCAATATCTTCAAACTCTGAAAGATATAGGATAGAAGTACAGTTTTCTAAACAATGTTAAGTAAATTATAAAGGCATCATCAAATAAGTAAAATAAATAAGGAATGTGATGGTTTGGATGGGTATGGCCCCATGGACTCATGTGTTTGTATACTTGTCCCATAGCAAGTGATACCATTAGGAGATATGTCCTTGTTAGAGGAAGTCTGTCATTGTAACGGCAGGTTTTGAGGTCTCTCATACTCAAGTTATGCCCAATGTAGCACACAGTCTCCTTCTACTTCATGCAGATCAGGTTGTAAAATTCCCAGCTTCTTCTACAGCACCATGTCTGCCTGCATACTGTCATGCTCCTGCCCTGATGATAATGGAATAAATTTATAAAACTGTAAGCTAGCCCAAACTAAATTTTTTTCCTTTTTGCTATGATCATGGTGTCTCTTCACAGAAATAATACTCTGAGACAAGGACCAAATATGAGCACTGGAACAAAAATGTGAACATACTGAAATAATTAAGTGTAATCTTTTTTTTTTTTTGCAGTGATCAAGGTAACATTAAATTCAGGTAGGATGCACTTTAGTGAACTAAAATGTAAATTTGGAGAAATCTCAAATTGTTATATTTAATTATATTCATGTATAACCTGTGAGGGGTGTGTGTGTGTGTGTGTGTGTGTGTGTGTGTGTGTGTGTCTTAATTATCACTTATTGCTGTGATAAGGCATCATGACCAAAAAAACTTATAAAAGAAGTGTTTAATTTGGGACTCATCTAGACAGAGAGTTAAAGTTCTTGCCTATGATGACTTTGGATGGGGTAACAATTATGACATCAGCCAAGTAGGTATGGTGCTAGAGCAGTAGTACATAGCTCATATCTTGAAACACAATGACAAGGCAGAGAAAAACACACTGGGAATGGCATGGACTTTTGAAACTTTAAAGCCCACAGCAAAACCACACCTTCTAATACTTCCCAAACAGTTCTACCAACTTGGAACTAATATTCAAGCATATGAGCCTCTGTGGAGAACATTACTCAAACCACAACAGTATATGAAGAGTATATAGATACATTATATAGCATATATTATACTATAGATACAAAATAGTACATGTATATATGTTCTGTGTACCGTGTTACTGTAATTTTATAGTAATACACATAATAGTAACTTAAAATAATATACCAATTTTATGGTATGCACAAGCATATATTATGTATAGTATGTAATATGCCTGTACATATTCTAGCTACAGATACTGGAACATACATACACATATATTATAAGTGAGAGATAAATAGATGGTAGATAATAGGTAGATAATGAAATGTAGATAAATAATAGTTATGATAGAATAAGACAAATGACATGGAAAAAATAACTCAGAGAAACTGTTTCAGCATCAATACATGCTATTTGTTTGCTGTGATAAACACCACGGCAAAATGTAACCAGGGAAAGAAATGGCTTATTTCTTCTTATAGCTTATAATCCATCTTGCAGGGAAGTCAGGACAAGAACCTGGAGGCAGTAACTGACCTTGGTAGAAAACTGCTTGCTGACTTGCTTCCCAGGCTTGTTCTTCCTGCTCTCTTATACAACCCAAGATTAACTCGAGGATAATCTTCAACAATACATCCATATCTTCCAGGTTAGTGGCTAGATGTTTAAGATGTTCAAGAATCCTTGAGAACGTAGACAGGATTAGCTTGGCAAGTGATGGACCACAGCAGGAGCCCTGTTCCTTTCTTCTTCTGCTCTGTGTTAAAACATTGGAAGAAAATGCTGCTGCTTTTGCTTTCATTGTAGCATACTCCAAACATGTCTGAGCTGGGTTATTGTTAAAAACAAACAAACAAACAAACAAACAAAAACAAACAAGTTCAGTTACTATTGAGTACACAACGTTCTTTAATTCCTTTCCTGTTCATTTAATTTGGAGTCTTATGATGGGAAAAGAGAAGATGTTAAAGTAGGAGTATGTTTAGAAAGTTTAGAAAGGGGGCACTCTGATAACAGTGCTATGGAGTTTAGATAGAAACTAGAAACCAAAAAGATATTTGCAATTTCATTGGCTTGCAGTACTTTCAAACTAGGCAGTCTCATACAACTTAAGGGGTCTGTCTGCTTCTGTGTGTCTTTGTTTTCCCTAGGAAGCATTTGGGGTGTGTGTGTGTGTGTGTGTGTGTGTGTGTGTGTGTGTGTGTGTGTGTGTGTAGAGTCCCATGTTGTGTGTATTCTCCTCTTACTCTGCATCTTATTTTTTGACATGAGTTTTCCCTGAGTCATTTTGGCTAGGTTGGGTGGCCTAACTTGGGGCTAATCCTGTCTTCTCCCTTCCTACACTGGGGTTACAGTTGAATGTAAGCATACAGCTTTTATGAGGATGCTGAAAATCTGAGCTCAGGTCCTCACAATTGCATGGCAAGCCCAGTATTTACTGAGCCAAATTTCCACCTCCCAGAAAACCATTTTTTAAGAGTGCAAAACTTTTCACATGCTTGTTGGGATCTTGGCCATTCAGAAATTGCTTTTTATTGTCGTTCACTTCTTTATTCTCTTTCTGTCAACCTGGAGAATGAATATATTCAGAAACATAACGTGTTTCAAAACCTTTTCTAACACATGAGCTATGAAATTTTTCTCCATGCTAAATGTCTTAAATACTAAATGTCTGATTTGAAATCCTTACCTAAAAGAAAAATAATTTGTGAATAAGAACAACCAAGCAAGGGGTGAACAATGTTGAAATATAAGTTTCCACTGCTATGAAAAGTAAATTGAAATGATGCTGCTATCTCGTCGTTACACACAATGAAGCCAAAAGAACCAAGGTGTCAAGAGATTTTCCGAGCATTCTGCGGGCCGAGAAGCTTCTAATGCAAACAGGTCACTGTAGCTATAGTTTCATGGGACTGTAATGCAGAGCATGAAACCAAATGTAAAATACCTACTAAAAGTGAAACATGGGTCTGGGAAAATGACTCAGTGGGTAAGGATGCTTACTGTGGAAGCAAAAGACTTGAAGTTAAATCTCCAGCCTGGCCACTGTGTCGGTAACTCCAGTCTTGGAAGGGACAGAAATTTCTGCATCTGTGGAGCTCATTGCCTATACAAGCTAATAAAGTCTGTGATCCTCTACTTCATTGAGAGACCCAGTTGCAAAAAAAGTAAGGAGACTGAATGAAAAAGCCCCTGGAAGTCCTCTTCTGGCATTTGAAAGCACTTGTGGACATGCACACTAGCACACACACACACACACACACACACACACACACACACTCACACACACACATACACACACACAAGTATGACTATGAACATGTGTCTACATTTGAAATGGAGTTCTCCATGTTTAAAAAGAAAAACAATAAAATTTTAATGGCTGAGAGACAAGGAGAAACTTCCTGAAGTATCCGAGTCTTACTGTCTTTATGTGTATCTGTCTTCCAGTTCTTTATTTCTCTCTTCAGCTTCTTATTGTCCCTTCTTTACACATCTCACCTCTTCCCTTCCCAGAAATCTAATATCTGCCAGATTGCTCCATTACAAACACCCCTAGACCCTTATAAAAAGGTTAAGAAAGAAGCTGAAGTTAGATGGCTTTTTGATGAAGAACTAGTTACCATACATAGGCTGTGTGACTTTGGGAGTGACATTTTATTTATTTGTGTCTCATTTTCTTCATAGATTAAGTAAGTGTAAGAAATTGTAATACCTACTCTATAGGGTTATTTTTTTATAAGAACTGAGTTAATGTGTATTAATGTTAGCACTGCCTCTGACATAGAGTAAGAAGTTGGTGTGTCAGTTATGTTTAGTTTTATCTTCATGTATTCAAGGCATCCTGGGATGATATTTCCTGGGGAAAATGAACACGAACTTGCTCAGGCCTCACAATAACAGGTGATTATTCTTTAATCTGTCCCTGCATAGTACTGTGAAGGTATAGTGAGACCACCAATATTGAGCTCATTGTTACGGAAGCAACCAATTGCTTCCATGCTTTCTCTTATTCTGGACTAGAAGTTCATGGCTGTAATCACAGACAGAGATGACTTCATTGGGTTTCCTAAATTGTAAGAGAGACACAGATATATCCACCCCTATATGAAAACCCTTCTACTATGTTACTTTATTGCTTTACTGGAGATATGTTTTTTCCATTCCTTGTCTCTAAGTTTCCTTTCTGACTTATTTGGCCCAATTAGGAAGAAGGGATGCTCTGTGCTTCTGTGTCTCCTTAAGCACCTGTCTCAATAGGTTCTGCAACTTCCACATAAACACTTCTTTCTTGGGTTTATCATTTCATCATGGGATCATTAACTGAAAGATTAGAGAAACAGCAGCTAGCATCTGGCACCATATGCCGAGCTTTGAGTCAAGGTCTCTCAAACCTTACAGCTCAACCTCCAATAGGAGGGAAGGTAGAAACCATCCAGCAGATCTCAGGCCAAAGGACACACATAGTCATGTGCAAAGTAAACTACTTTTATGTGAAGATACTACAGTGTGGATTGGCCATTGCTCAGTAATACATAACTTTGCAGCTACCCTACAACATACAGTAAACCATATGGGGTGAATAACATACAATATTAAGAATAAAAACTTTATAGTAAAATACCCTAGACTCACAGAATAAAGGCAGTCTATTCCCCAAATGGCAAGCTCTCTAGCATCCCTATAGTATGAACTAAACAATTTTAAATCCATGGACACTGATTTCAAAGTATTAATATTTGAAATTTGTATACTATCAATATTTTTTAAATTATTTTTTCTCCTTTAAAATTACAATGAGAAGGACAACTAAGGTGAAGTGACTGGGAAGGGCACAGTCCAGACTGACCAAGACCAAGAAGCTGAGACTGGACTCCAATGCATTCGTATTCTTACAGCAACTAAGGTCACCTACAGGAGAGACCTGCATAGAATCTAACTGGTTATCTTCCAGCCCAGATGGAAGGCAGGCTCAGGAGAGTCCATTTCTGGCTGATGTGCTAATTGAAATGGTTGGATGCTAGGCTTTGGGCCTACCTGTTGCTTATTTGCACTCTCGTGGAGAGTCACACACACACACACACACACACACACACACACACACACACACACACCTGCACATTCCACCAAATGGGCTCAGTGGGTTATTATTAATAGTAATACAAGAAAACATGAAGGTAGGAGAGAAAATGTTGAGGTTAATGAGGAGGGAGGGTGAGGGGGTTGGATATGAGTAATATATCCTATACACATACATGTATGGAATTGTCAAAGAATATATTAACTGGATTCCTAAACACATACAAAGAAATACATGATCAGGTGCTAAGTCAAGCTTTCCTGCTACTTTCAGACATTGTCTTGTACAAATCTCTTTGGTAGTATGACTATATAAAAACAATGAGCATTGGTTCAGTGACTAAGAGCACTGACTGCTGTTCCAGAGAACCTGAGTTCAATTTCCAACAAACACATGATGGCACACAACCATCTGTAATGGTGTCTTTACAGTGTCTTCTAATGATGTGTCTGAATATAGCTACCACGTACTCACATGTGGAAAATAAATAAACAAATCTTTCAAAAACATGAGCGTCTTGCACTTTATTGGTTCCTTCCAGATACTGCCTATTGGCCAAAAAAACCTATGAATCTAGGGATAGTAGCACACTGTGCTATTAATTCATGGTTCTTTGGGTTTTTTTTCTAATTAATATGCATACATGCCTAACTGTAAGACTTTATTAGCCTGTCACTGGACCTTCTTTTCCTCAGGCTCCTTTCCATTTCCATCCATCCCTGTAATTCTTTCAGACAGGAACAATTATGGGTCAGAGTTGTGACTGTGGGATGGCAACCCTAGCCCTCACTTGATGTCCTGTCTTCCTGCTGGACATGGGCTCTATAAGTTCCCTCTCCATACTCTCTGGCATTTCATCTCAGGTCCCTCCCTTTGAGTCCTGAGAGTCTTTCACCTCCAGATCTCTATTGAGTTTTGGAGGGTCCCTCCAACCTCCTATTTCCCAAAATTGCCTGTTTCCATTCTTTTTGCTGGTCTCAGGGCTTCATCCTTTTCCCTCACCCAATATCTGATCAGGTTCCCCTCTCCCCACCCCCATTCCCTTTCCCTCATCCACTTTCCCCCCACCCAGGTCCCTCCCTCCCTCCAGACTTGTGATTGCTTTCTTCTCTCTCCCAAGTGGGACAAAGGAGTCCTCACTTGATCCAGCTCAAGGAGAGGTCCCAAAGCCCAATACTATTACTGAGGCTATGGAGCACTCACAAAAGGGGACCTATCATTACTGCATTCCAAAATACCCAACAAACTGCTGAAAGAGTCAAATGCAGATATTTGTACCCAACACATGGACAGAAGCAGCTGACCACTGTTGTTGAATTAGGGAAGGCTGAAAGAGGATAAGGAGAAGAGTGATCCTGTAGGAGGACCAGCAGTCTCAATTAATCTGGACCCCTGAGCTCTCTCAAACCAACCAACCAGGCAGCATACACCAGCTGATATGAGGTCCCCAACACACATACAGTAGAGGACTTCTGGGTCTGTGTTCATTCAGAGATAATGCACCTAACCCTCAAGAGTCTGGAGGCCCCAGGGCGTTTAGAGGTCAGATGAAGTGGGTGGAGACAGGGGTTTGGGGAGGAGGTTTGGGATGTGGAACAGTCAGAGGGAGGATAGGGAATATTAAAAAAATAATAATTAATTAAAATAAAAAATAAATAAAATATGAGGACAAAAAAAGACTTTATTAGTAATTCTATATTTTAAAAAAAAAAAAGTGGTGTGTCTCCATTGGCCACACAAAGAGACTCTATCCTGAAATTCAGGTGGCAGGCCCTGGATAGACACTAATGTGCTGTTCAAACTTTACAGAGTGTTTACTTGAACCCCAATGTAAAAATCAAATTATTTTGCAATGTAAAATTACTGACATGTCTGGCTTATAGTAAAAACATTTTATAACCACCATGAACACAAAGACAGTATTTGTGATTAAACATGTCACACAGTAGCAATTCACTCTTTGCCTGTTTACAAAAGTGTATGGAGAGCTGAGCTACACGTCAGTGGTACAATGTATGCTTAGTGTCTGCTGAAGCAAATGGAAGGCTCACTTTGCCTGGCCTTCCTCAGCAAAATGCATCTAAACACTATTGTCTCCAGTGGCTTTATCATCAATTTATACAGTTAATTTTCATTAAGCAAAGAAATATATTCATCTCACTTAATTCATTTACATTACTCACCTGCCCTTCTCAGACATGCATGAGAAATAAATACAGGATAAACAAATCCCTGATAAATTCAGTAGATTAAACACCACTTTCTTTTTTTTTTTTTTGGTTTTTTGAGACAGGGTTTCTCTGTGTAGCCCTGGCTGTCCTGGAACTCACTTTGTAGACCAGGCTGGCCTCGAACTCAGAAATCCGCCTGCCTCTGCCTCCCGAGTGCTGGGATTAAAGGCGTGAGCCACCAAGAGCACAGATACTCTTCCCCCTGAACACCTAATGTGTATAGAAATTAGAATATCAATTTCTTCTTATCCCTAAAGTGATTTGTTATGCCTAACTGAAACAGGCACTATATGTTAGCAACAATCTTTATAATAGTTTCTCAAGTCACAGAATCAGACAGTAAGAGGACTCAGCCAGTAATGGCAGTTGTAGACAAGCCTGACAACCTAAGTTAGACCCTGCAGTGTGGTGGGGAAAAAGCCCCACTTCCTACAAATTGTTCTTTGTTCTTCTCTGTCTCTCTGTCTCTCTGTCTCTCTCTCTCTCTCTCTCTCTCTCTCTCTCTCTCTCTCTTTCTCTTACCCTCTCCCTCCCTCCCTCTTATTCTCTCAAAATATATTGAGATGTAACTTAAAAATAAAAAAAATCCAAATCCAACCTAATAAGAAGAAGTTTCAGAATCACATTCAAAATGAATAAACAAAAAGATTGTGACAATCCTAAAGGATTAATGAATTTCATACAGAATGTTTAATTGCATGGAGATGTTTCAAACTACTTGAGTCTATAAAACCAAAATAGATTTGTTGACTAAATATAAACAAAAGTACAAATTAAGACAATTTAAAAATGCAACAGTATCAAGGTACATTATATAGTTTGATATTGGAAGGAGATGCTGTTTTGATATCTTGTATCTTGTATCCTGTGGGATGTATTCAGTCTGGCATAACTCCATCAATACCAATGGCCTCTAAGACAATTGTCCCTGCATATTGTTCTAATCTCAAGGATATGTTCTGAAGTCTAGTCAGCCTTGGAATCAAAAGCAGCTATCATGTTATTCCAGGAGGTCTATATATCAAAGGTTTTATAGTCATGTCAGAATTTTTTAAGATTCAAATCATTCAGTGTATGATTGCCAATGTGTGGGGCTCTCTCTATAGACAAACACCAATACTTTGGTTGCCAAGGCTTGAGAGGCATCCTTGACATTTCATCCAAGGCAAGACATCAGCCATTGCATCATTAGAATGCCTGCCTTTGTTGTGGTGTTAACTCCTAGTTGGGCCTTGACTGGAAGAGGAATAAGAACTAGAGAACATGAGTCACAAGTTCTATGGATCAATCCTGCCCAGGATCCACTTTCTGAAGCTGATGCCCTCATAGGAGTGTCTGTGAGTCTATATATGAACTTAGATGAACTTCTGGGACCATTTTTAACAGCTGATGGTCTCCAAAAGTTCACCAGAGCTACACAAAGCTCAGGAATTAAATTGTTGTCTAATTCCCCCAAAGAATTAAAGCCATTTGTCCTCATAGTGATTTATACATGAATATCTAGAGCATCGCTATACATCAGACTAAAAAGTGACCCAAATCAAAAGGTCCATGGGTTAAGAAACTGATTAGCCAAGTGTAGTATATCCATGCAATAGGATAGTATTCATTCATAAGTGTGAATAGGATAGTACTTCTCCCTGTCAGTCTGAATGAGTTTCCTCCCACTGGTACCTTTAGGCATCTGGATTCATTTCTTTAGCCTCTTACAGATGAAATTTGAAACAAGTTTAGAAAAGTGTGCTACCCATACAAGTATTTTCTATCATTTGTTTCTGTTAATGTTTCTAAAATAAAACATTCATAGAAACATACAGTAGATTATTTGCACCTAGGAGCTAGAAAAATGGAATAATCAGGGTGAATCCTGAGTGATAGAGATATTGAAATATCTCTGAAATTAAGTACTATTGAGGGCTGTGCAGCTTTAAGAATACACTAAAATGTTCCAAACTGCTCAACTATTTAAACAATATATTTTATAGTATGTAAATTATACTTTCTTAAACACATTTTTTCTTTTTAACATGATAAGCAACAATAGTGGTTTTATGAAATATTCCAGAAATATGAGCATTAATTTCATAAAGAAACTATTTATGGGCCATCCAAACATTGGATATAAGAGTCAGCAGGCCCTGCTGGAAGGGTTTATGTGGGAAAAGTTATATAGAAAACAAAATGATGCCTGGCCACAGATAAGTAAGCTGGTTTCAAGAAGCAAAAGAAATGAATCCAGTTATCTAAAGGTACCGGTGGAAGGAAACCATTCAGACTGACAGGGAGACGTATTATCCTTGGAAAGTTTCAGAGCAGTGAGAGACTAAGTAGTCCTTGTTTCACTTAGTGCCTATCCTTGGTTCTTTTCTCTGAGTTTCATCTCACATATTAGAAACTCTTCTGATGAGTGAGTGATTAAGAATAAAGCAAAGGAAATACACAAAATGGTTTGAGGGGATGAGAGAATGAAGCTGCTCACTAAGACTAAACTGTAAAAGGAGCCTCACAGCCAAGGTGACATACTTCAAAACACGTGCAGCATGCAAGATCCTGGTGTTTTCATTTGGCAAATACGTAAGGAAAATATTTAATTTCTTATCTTTCTGTTGTTGGGATTATTTTCACAGAATAGATAATTCAGGTAAACAAGTTATCCTACTTTAAATTTATAAAGAAAGTGGGAGGAAGGAAGGAAGGAAGGAAGGAAGGAAGGAAGGAAGGAAGGAAGGAAGGAAAGAAGGAGGGAGGGAGGGAGGGAGGGAGGGAGGGAGGGAGGGAAGGAGGGAGGGAATCCTAGTTCATCATTGTTTTGGTAAAAGCCTTTTCCTTCCTTCCTTCCTTTCTTCCTTCCTTCCTTCCTTCCTTCTTTCCTTCCTTCCTTCCTTCCTTCCTTCCTTCCTTTTATCCTCTCTTCCTTTCTTTCCTTTCTGCATTCTATCTTTTCTTCTTCCCTTCCTCCCTTTCTTCTCCTTCCCATTCTCTCCTACTTCTATTTATCTTTCTATTCATCTGTCATCTGTGTATCTGTCCATCATGCATTATCCATTTAGCTTCCTGTCAGCCATCATCTATAAATGTAGATATGAGAATAGATGTGTGAGAGTACAGAGGGTCAATTTTTTCCCCATGATTACCAAGGGCTGAGAAGCCCCCTAATCTTTTGTCTATATACTGGAGAGTCAAGTATGTGACTTGGTTCTAACAGAGGACCAGAACAAAAGATGTTGCGCTGAGTCCAACAGTGAAACAAGATGAGGTGACACCCCCCAGCTCAATCATCCACACAACTCCACATTCTTTAACCACACTGATCACTGTCCGTAGGCCCTTGATCCTCTTTTTTCTGTAAGAGCAAACACCCCAAGCTCACTGTTTACTTCCATTGTCCTGGTCACTAATGCTCTTCATAGACATGATTTTGACTATGTAGTTTTTTTTCAAAAGTAGATTCCTGTTGTAATGACTGCTACTACAATAGCAAACTAATGATGGCAGAACTTAAAACAAATCCATTTCATGCATGGAAAATCAGAGAGAGATAAGGCAATGTATTCAATATTATATGAAAACAAAATCTACATTCAGACAAAAAATATCTATCTACAAAATTATTGTAGTTTTATTATCACAGAGTATACTCTACTGTCAAGGACTTCAAAAATATACACATGTTAAAGATTGCAATTTCAGTATCTTTTTTTCAGTTAGTCATAAATAATATCAAGCAAAAATGGGTATCAATATGGAGTTCATGGCAATCTTAACTATCCAAAGACTCTGCACCATATTTGCACATTTGCTATCAGTTCTGTCCCTGAATGTCACCAGATTCTTACCTAGTTGTACAGTTGTGACAGAATGCATTGTGAGTCTTTTGAAATATTTATAGAGATGTAAAGTTTACAAAGAAACTGTTTAAGGTTGTGCATGGTTTTTTACTGATGCTCTCTGTTCATCAATGGTATGTTATTGAAGGGACAGTTAATCAACCCTTCTTCTTTCTACTTACCTTTGCATAGATTTTTCTTGTATTGTTTATTGTCATGTGACAATGAAATTTAATCTACAATTTCCTCCTTAGACCCATTATTCTTAAAAGAATATTCTAATTTATTCATGTATTTTAAAGCAGTAACAAGTCCAAAGAAATAGATCAACAGGTAAAGGCATTTTCTATCCAATCCTCACCAGCTGAGTTTAGTCTCCATAACACACACACACATACAAACACACACACACATGCAATTGGAGACTCAAAAGCTTGTGGACCAGCTATATATTGGAGTCTACAGTATGACTAGAAAAGGAACCTTGCCTTTACACATACACATACGCTTAAACAGACAAAAATAATGCATAAATGATATATATATTAAACATGTTAATAATAATACATGGGGTAAATTTAGAAACAAATAAAGAAAAAGAACAAAAGCAAAAACACGCTATCAGCAGTTTTCAGTGTTTGGCATTGATAACCAAGAGTTTAAGTATCTCTGACAGAATCTGCTCTGGCATCTGCCCCTTTATTATGTTTCCAGCAGAAAACCTTGCACAGAAGAAAGAGAGAATGGGTACCCATTTGCAGAAATCTCTGCTGCTTATTTTACTCTGATGTTTTTATATAAAAGTTATTTAGGGACATAAAAGTTGGTTAGATCACTAAAGTGGTTGTAAAAACATGAGGACCTGAATCGAATCTCAAGAACTGATGTAAACACACACGAACACATGCACACTCACAGTTACACACAAATAGATATGGTAACCCACGATTAATATCTCAGTGCTGTGAGAGGTGGAGACAGATAGATTCCCAGCGCTGCCTGTCCCATCTGGACTATTTAGGATGTTTCAGGGGTTTGGTTTTGTGCATTGTGTATTCAGATGCTGGCTTCTGTGCCCAGATATCTGTTTGCAGTTTGGATGTTGGCATAACCAAGCATCTCCAGTCTCATTGTTATGTAAAAATTGTTTTTCCATCACCTCTGATTGGTTAATAAAGTGCTGATTAGCCAATAACTGGTCAGAGGAAGATAATATGACAGGACTTCCAGTCCCAGTCAGGCGTTCCAAAGACAGAGTCAAAGGGAAGAACAAGAGACTATGTGGAGGGGCTAAGAGGGTTCACCATTATGTCATAATGAGAGAGAACAGCCAGGAGGACACACATGGGCCAGAGTGAGCCAGGGCAGGACCAGGCAACAAGTAATGGGACATGTGGCTGGGTAGTAGCATCCCCTCAGAACCTACCCAGCTGGGTGACAGCAATTTGACAATTAAAATACCAAGTCTCAGTGTCTTTATTTGAAAGTAAAAACAGGCTAGAGGAAGCATAGAAATGGCCTGCAGTTATTTGGGAACAAAGGTGATATAAAAAATACTCCCCTCAAGAATTATATGCAAAGACAGTATCTTCTCAGATTGGCCTCTGATTTCTACATCTAAGTATACACACCTACACATACATACAGAAACCTACTTATGAGCACACACAGATGTGTATTCACACATCATAAACAAAACAAAACATATAAGTGTTTCTGGAATTTAGACCTACCAATGAGTACTATTTTCAAAACTTATAATGGTGGGCTGAACAAAGGGCCACAAGGAGTGCCCTGGATTAATTGCTGGAGCCTATACAACATGTTCTCATCCATGATAAGAAGGACTTGGCAGATGTGACAAAGGATTTGAGAAAGTCTTCTATGTGCAAGTGTCCATAGTGTAACAAGGATCTGATAAGACAGAGGAAGGGTTCTAACTCCCAATAAGATCAAAGATGAAGGTTGGTTGGACAGACTTATGAAAGGGCTACATTACCACAGAGGGTAGAATGGTACAGAAGCAAGAAACCAGACTCTTCCTTGGGTATCCAGAAGATAGGAGCCAGGTCAACACTTGACCCATGCTGCTTCGTCTGACTGTTCTCTGCTGACCTTAGCATTTTACCATGCATTTTTCATGTTTTCAGCTGCTCTTATTATAGCGATTTGTCATAACAGCAATAAGAAACTGATACACATTCATTTGAAAAGTTGCCATTTTTGTTTCTTTGGAAACAGGGTTTCTCTGTATAGCCCTGGCTGTCCTGGACTCACTTTGTATACCAGGCTGGCCTCGAACTCAGAAATCCACCTGCCTCTGCCTCCCAAGTGCTGGGATTAAAGGCATGTGCCAACACGCCATTGTCTTTGAAGAGGTAGTTGAGGATTTTGTATTTCTAATTAAGAATAGATCTCTCATTCACCAGTGATCTCAGCTGTGGATCTCATGCCACAGACTTCAGCTCCTGATAGACCATAGATTCCCAGCTCCCAACAAACCATGAATCACAACTTTTGTGCGTGTGGACTCCCATTGTTATGAAAAATGATAGCTGATTGGAGGAAACTGAGCCCATTTAACTACCATAATTTCTTTATCTTAGATGCTGTTTGGATGAAGATGATCCCTATATCCTGTGATAAAGAGAAAATACCATGGACCAATGAAAGGTTAGTTATTCTAACTCAGCTGAAGATTAATAAGAGATGGTGCTATGTCCCAGTGGCTTGAACAGTGTGTTTACTTGCTTGGCCACTTCTTCATTTATTATTCATATCCCTTGGGTTAGTTTTTCAGGAGGGCAAGTGAACATGGCTATGTCACCCACACCACTTCTTCCAGGGTAGTATACAAATCCTCAGGCTGCAGGCAAACTCTTTCTCCCTTCACCCCTCCCTTGTGACGGCTGTGGGAGCTATTCCCAGCCAGGCAATTAACATTTCAGATTCATTTTCTCAACTTCATAAAACCTTTCATTTCTGATCTTTTATTTGGGCCATGTTTTACTTTTCATAATACATTTTTCATAATTTATCATTCATTTACATTTCAATTAAGGACGCTAGCTGTTTGTAAAAAGCTACCCTGATGGAGGAGTGTGAAATAAATTATTGAAGTTGCTATAATCTGCACTTCCATTACCACCTCATTTACCCTAATGACACTAAAAAGATTGTCATCTTCAATGTAGCTCATTCCAGTGATAGAAATTCCCTTTGGAGTTTCACACACTGGGGCTGTAGATATTTGCATGTGGTGTTAGATATGCTAATGAGGCAGTTGCTGGCTGGACTTCGCCCAGGGAGTCTTCATCCAGGAGAGACTTAGATAGAAATTAAACTGTATCCAGTGCCTTCCAAGAAGATGCCCCCAGGCTCAGATAATGAACATTTAACAAGAAAGCCACTTGATTAGCATAACATACTCCAAATTCCCTGGTGATCTTTGGCCCTCATTTCACTCATATTTCTTTGTTTAAGTAGGAGAGAAAGGATGTAATGAAGACAGTAAGGTGTAAGCTGTACCTGATATATGATAGATGGTTTTATGAATGCTTGTGAATATCATCTACCCAGAGAGTGTAAGCCATTGGGGAAAACTGACAAGGAAGCAAATAATTATAAAGAGGAAGGATAGAAGGGAAAAACACACATTTATTGAGCATCTAGTGCCTGGAGCAATTTGCAAGTGAATTTTCTTTCTAATAGTTCCATTAAAAAAAAAATCTATTCCAAATAAGAACTAATGCAAGTATAGATTGGGTCAGAAAGATACATCTTACTGCCAACCCATTCACGCTCCCTCTTCATCGCTTCAGTATAACCAACCTCAGATGTACCAAGTTGGCTTCACTTCTTATAGACATTCTAGAATCCATAGAGCCTACTCTGTTGCTCCAAGTAATAAAGCAATGGTATCCCAGAATTCCAAACAATGACTGACGGGAAGCAGGACACAAACACTCCATCTCTCCTCTGTAATTCACCAAGCTCGTTCCTGCCATGCTGAATACTCTGTCCAAGGTTTCTTCATCAGAGACACCTCAGTTTAGTTTTCCCGTTGCTGAGATAAAATACCCTGACAAAAGACACTCAAAGGAAGACTTTTTAGTTAAATTCATAATTACAGGTGATAGTCTGTCATGGCATTGAAGTCAACAGAGGCAAGAACTTGAGAGAACTGGTTGTATTATTATCTTCAGTCGAGAGCCAAACGTGATGAAATAATGAAGCCAGTGCACAGACTTCCTTTCTTCATTCCTACATAAGCCAGAGTGCCTTGCCCAGGGAATGGTGCCATTTACACAGTGGGTGGGTTTTCCCATCTTAATTAACATAATCAAGATAAGCTTCATTAGACATGCCTACAAGCCAACCCAATCTAGACAAACCCTATTGAGACTTCCATGCCCGGGTGATTGTACACTGTTCCAAATTGAGAAATACAATGAATCACTGCGAGAGGTGAGGTTCAATTACACAGAGCATTAATTATGGGACAACTGACTAGACTTGACATTTTCCCCATCATTGCTTAACTCCAAGTCTCACCATAAAGATACATTCAGTGTCATTGCCCATTCAGTAAACCATTTGTATGAAAACTGTTTCCTCTGATTTAATGGTATGGTTCATCTGAAATTCTCCATAAGGTAGTCAAGCAACCCCTAAGCTTCCCAGAGACACCAAGCTCATACCCCAGAAATATTAACACATACTTACTGCTTTGTTGGGTTTCTGATTATATATATATATATATATATATATATATATTTCCTAAGTGTGTGTGTCTGTGTGTGTCTGTGTGTGTCTGTGTGTGTGTATGAACTCAAACAGAGATCATCCTATATACTAATTTAAGTCTAGCCTGTCCCTATAATAAATCCAAAAAAGAGTACACAGTTATTAGAAAGGGGGTAACAAAGGGAATTTTAAGGGGTGGGTATTGATATTATTTGTGTCCACACTGAATCAATTCGGCAGACATCTTACTCTACAAATTCTGACATCTTGAATTACAAGATAATAAATTATTATTGTTTTAAGATGCATATTGTGTGACAATTTATTGAGCCAGCCCTATGAAACCAAAGCAGATGTCTCTTGTATCAGCCAGGACTCCCCAGAGAAACTGAAAGAACAAGACAAAAAGGCACAGATGGTTCTCAACTTAGGTTATATTCTTTTCTAAACTGCCAAGAAATCAGTGCAGGTTTAATAATATTTTGAATTCTGAACTTTCATTTTTTTTCTCAGTAAAGTCATGTAATTCAATACTATCTCCTAGTGTTAGCAACCAACCGTAGGCCACAGACGAAAGCCAGCCATGCAACTAGGGGTTAAACAACTGCTATTCTACAGCTACCACATTGCTTGTATGTGGTACTTGATAAGGGTATTAGGTATATTTCAATCCATGATTGAAAAGCTCATATTATGATGTGATTACTTAGGAATAGCCCTCTGTAAGTCAAGAATGTGTGTTTCTATAACCTATGCATGTTATTTATTTATTTATTTATTTATTTATTTATTTATTCATTATAGGAATTGATCTATATAAGTGCAAAGGCTGATATGTTCAAGGATCTGACATCTGCAAGCCAATGGTGTATCTGAGACAGGTCTAAAAGTCCAAGAACCAGCAACACTGATGTTCAAGAGCAGAAAGATAGTTATGTCCCATCTCAAATTTTGACAGTGACAGGGGATGGAACACTTTCACTATCTTTTTTCTTCTCTGAAGACCCTTAAACAAACTCAAAAGACTGGAACATACTTACCCACATAGTGGAGTGTGTCATCTTTATTGAGTCTACTAATTTAAACATTATTTTCTTCTGGAAACACCCTTACATAAACAGTTAACATATGTTTTTCTACATGGCCACCTCAGTCTTGTCAAGTAGATTCAAAAAGTCAACTAATGACATGCTTTAGATTACCTCATTTCCACACCTGTGAGTTCACTTACCTCTCCTATATAAGACTATAAACATAGCTATGTTACCATGTTGGACTACTCTTCACTGATTGATTTTACTCTTTTGTAAAATAGTTTTCTTCTCTTTCTGGCTCTGTTACTGGGGAATCTGGTTTCTGCTTATGGATGCATGATCTTCTTGATAAAAAGAATTTTAAAGCAGCATTAAATGGAAGTTTAAGAATCATTTTACTATAGTCTAAAGGGGAAACAAGGCAAGTGAAATATCCCAGCATCTGCCAGGAAGATAAAGATGAAGAAGGGGAAAGAAAGTTGCCAGGTAAATGTAGGAAAGGAGAGAGGTCTTTAGAGAAGTAGTGAGAAAGCCTACAGTGATGTCAGAAAACATGCTCAGATTTTCTGCAACAATGAAAGAAAAGGAAAAAAAGAGTTATTCTCTTTGAGTTAAAACTTAAAAAAAGAATGGACAAGGTTAGCAGTCAAGGTCTAAAAGCAATTGCCTGAAGAGCTTGTACAAGTTAAGGTAATAACTTTAGCAGTTCTTAGAACCCTAAGGGAAAGCTTTGCACTTGGAATGTTAGGTTACAAGTACAGAGAGATTCCAAGCTCCTGTGTTCCAGGTCAAAAGATTACATCAGTGATCCACTGTTATCAATAGAAATAGAAACATCTTATTTAAAGAAAAAACACTCCTGAGAGCTAAAGTAGGGAGCTAAGGGAAAATGCGCCCAACAGCCCTGGGCTGAGAGATACTAGAACATATATAAGTCATTTGCAGATACACATCTCTCCTACATTGGTAGATGAGTGGGGAGAGGGACATTTTGCTTCCAGTATCTGCTCATTAGATGAAGCCCAGGTGAGGAAGTGTTTGCAGTCTCTCTCTGTCAACTGATATTTTTATGTATTAAATTTGATGGAGTTTTTTTTTTTCAGTCACAACTACCCTCTCCCATGAACACCACTGTTCAAACACACTATATTCTTAGGACTTGGAAATGAGGATTAAAACTAAGCATCTTTTACTGCTTACCAAGGTGAAGCCTTTATAGTAGCTGAATTGCATTCAATAAAAATAGCCAGAGATACATTTAAATGAATAATGTTCAATGAATATTCTTAAAAGAGTGTATTATGTTTCTATAAAAGAATAGAACTGATAACATAAATGTGATTGTGTTTAGAAATATTAAAAGAAGCCGGGCGTGGTGGTGTACACCTTTAATCCCAGCACTCAGGAGGCAGAGGCAGGAAGATTTCTGAGTTCGAGGCCAGCCTGGTCTACAAAGTGAGTTCCAGGACAGCCAGGGCTGTACAGAGAAACCCTGTCTCAAAAAACCATAATAATAATAATAATAATAATAATAATAATAATAATAATAATAATAAAATATTAAAAGAAAAAATGTATTAGAATGATTTACAGTACTGTATGCTTATTCGAGTAATGGCCTTTTCCCAATGGAAAGGCCAAGAATCCTGTAGTTATTCAGCCTACTTGATTGTATGTCTCAATAGTTCCAATCTGTAGGTGAAGTCCCAGGGAATTCCTAGAGAGCAGCTGGTCCACAACCTATACTTGAATTCTGAAGAAGTAGGTTCTAACAGCAGTGAAGAAATAGCTTAGTAACCCAATTGTTGAATGTACCAGCATCAGTGAGAGCAAACAGGCAAAGAGCTTTTCCCCATATTCTTTTAGGTGGGCTGTACTATAAGGTATGAACCATGTAGGGTGAGTCTTCCCACCAGAAGTGATCAAATCAAGAACATCACTCACTGTGTACCCAGATGCATGGGTTTTAGTTGACTTTTGATGTAGCTAAGTTGACAACCAAGATTAGCCATCACAACATGCAAACACAGATTCCAAAACTGCTATATGTTCACAGACACACCACCATGAGGTTTGGTTTTCATTTGACTGCATAGAGCAAAGGATTAGTAACATACATTTTAAAATTCATTATTTTTTACATTGAAATGATACCAGATATTCATTTTCTAGAATATTCTATACACAAAACATATTACTAAAAGAACAAACATCCTTATAGTTAAGCAAGTACATCAGATCCTATTAAAAATCAAATCTTTAGAGTATTTTCCTGGGAAGAAGACTAGATGATATCTTCTCTATCTTATTGGCAAAAGAAGTAGCTACATTTAAATCAGAAGCATTGACTATGTCATATGTGGAACAAATAAAACAAATTCATATGGCAATATAAAAGGAGAAGGTGGTTGGATAGGGATTTTGAACGGACTTTGCACTATTTCTTCATGTTCAAAGTGAGACAATTTAGATTCAAATGAGTATCCGGTGGGGTGAAAGAAAATAATAAATGAGGCCTAAAGTTTAAACACGGTTTGCTGAAGAGGATTTAAGGTTTGTAGACCTAGGCCTGAAACAGGCACAGGCAAGTCACAACAAAAGGTGTTGATTCATTCCGGAACTGACCATTGTAGAGATAGGGAAGGTATGCAAGAAGGTAATGGGCCATTTGGCCTGGCCTGGGTTCACTCAGGGAAACCCCCAGCAGGATAGCTGCTACCTGTGGCCTCTTGCTGATGTTTGAACTAGCCAATCATGTGAAACCAAGCCAATTTCTCCAACCCCCTACCCCAATTCCTCCAACCCCTTACTCCATTTACTATATAAGCCTCTAGTTTTCGTCGATTCTTTTACCTCTTGCATGGGGTGGGTGTCAGCCTGCGGCAGAGCTCCTTGAATAAACCTCCCTCGTGTATATTACATCAAGATGGTCTCTCTTGATTCCTTGGGTGCGGGAACTCCTGAGTGGGGTCTTCTTCGCAGACCTTACAGGGGTTATTATCAGTCAGATGTTAGAAATCACAGAGAGATTCAACAAAGGAATTGAGAACATTGTTATAAAGCTACAATAAAAAGTTGTATAATTAAAGTAATTCTAAACTACTATGCTTAGAGATAAATGGGGGCTTTCTGGAGCCTTTGATGTATA
Organism: Mus minutoides; assembly: GCA_902729485.2. Taxonomy (NCBI): domain Eukaryota; kingdom Metazoa; phylum Chordata; class Mammalia; order Rodentia; family Muridae; genus Mus; species Mus minutoides. Next base: position 89,885 of record CACVCL010018905.1, on the reverse strand, counting down.
ACTGGAGTCAGATCTCACTGAAGAAAGTGGCATCACCTCCCCACAAGCCCCACCCCTGATGGCTTTAAAGGATCTGGTTTCTGGGACAGGCTATGTTCACATTGCCCAGACAAACAGATGGGGGACAGTTATAGCAGCATCTAGAGAAAATGGAGTATGGATGGGCAACATCTCAGCATGTGTGATCTTCATGAGGAGGGTTTCATAGAGCAGCCAAATAGGATGATATGTGAATAGATGGAGTCAGGGTCAGAAAGACTTAGGGAAGGTAAGATCAGGCCAGGGTGGGCTTGGGAAGCCTCACCCTGTGCACAGAGACTACATCAGACAACTCCTCCCTAGTACCATCAGAGGTGCTCCCACCATCACCACACTGACCACCTGTGCTGCCTGAAGGAATATTCATTTTCCCACTTTGTGGTCCTTAGACACCCTTTATTGAGAACGTTTAATATCCTGCCACCTTTAAGAGTAAAATTCATAATGAGTCTGCCCTTTGTTGCTACGACCACTCCAGTGCAGTCTGCTTGGTAGGCTTAAAGCCTGAAAGCAGTAATGAGGCAAAGAGTTTCATGGAAACAGCCTCCTGGAACCTTGGCATTCCTAAAACCTGTATTCTCAAAACCTGTCCCCGAGTTAGTCTGGTGTTTGGATCCTTGTGCTCTCTTTCAGTATTGTTTTATTATAAGTGCCTTTCAGGATTGATTTTGACATAGCTAAGCCTCCACCAGTGTTCCAATGGTTCTTAGAAAATCTGTGAAGACAACCCTGAGCTTGGAATTCGGTAAGAATGTTACCTATTCAGTAACATTCAAATTTACTTCTAGTAGAGACAGTGAAACTAATTAGACATTACAGTTTACTAGAACAGAGCTAGAAAAGCTCAGAGCTAGTCTGCATAGTAATTACTTAGGACAATAGCTGAGTCACACCCAAACACCAGAATACAAAATGGCCTAGGAAATAGATGGGTTGTAGTATGAAAGGATGAGTAGAAGGAAATTCCCCTGGTGCAGGTTTTTTCACTAGGCCCAGAGGAATAGCATAATCAGGTATTTACTAAAGAATCCCTGGTGGTGGGTTTGACAGTAGACTAGCATTGCATCAGAGCATTCACCTAGCTCCAGTGTTTAGCTGATCTTTTTAATTAAGTGGTAAACATGGCCTAGTCCCCCCATCTTCTTATGTATGCATTCTTTTTGTTTTGTGTCACTGTAACTTGGTGGATGTGTTCGCCTGGATTTCTTGTTTTTCTTCTGTATTAAAAATCTGGTGTTCGTTTGGAAACATACATTTAGATCCAGCACACTCTCTGGTGTCTGTGTCTGTCTGTCAATTCTCGACAACTCCATGTCCACCTGCCAGAACCCCTGATTCCCATGGATTGAGGGGGGCAACTGAGCCCGGTCCATGGCACTTTGTCATAGAAAATCAATTGGAAAGTGAAATGAAACTAGCGAATGATAGAGTGAAATCTGATGAAGAAAAGAGTGGTGGTTTTACAGACTAACACTGTGCCCCAGTGAGACAGTCAGCAAGAAGAGGGGGCTCCTACAATCCTCCTAAAAACTGCTTTCACTGTGACCAACTTCCTCCCATCCCAGTGAAATGGATTTACAGGGTGAAAGGGAAGTGGAAGGACAAGGGCAAACAAATGTGAAGCAAGCCAGTAAGCAGCACCCCTCTTTGGCTTCTGCATTGGGTCCTGCCTCCAGATTCCTGCCCTGTTTGAGTTCCTGTCCTGACTTCCTACAGCTATGAAAAGCTATGTGTTCTGTCATGAACAGTATAAGATTTTAAAACAAAACAAAACAAACAAAAAAAAATACCCCTTTCTTCACAAACTTGTTTGTTGGTCCTGGTGCTTCATAGCAGTAATAGATACTGTAACTGAGACAAGTTGGTGCCAGCATATTAGGGTATTAATGTGACAGACCTGACCATGTATTAGGAAGGATTGTGGAAGGACTTTGAAAATTTGTACTAGAGTTAAGAGTTAAGTGGGAAGCTCTGTGGAATCTTGGAAAGTAAGAATGCTCTGCAGAGGATGCAGGGCTGGCTTGTGGCATTTCAGAGGGACATGTAAGCACTCTATGAGGGCTGTTCATTATTTTTATTTAAGATTCTGTGATTCTGGTTAGCTGGGGCTGAAGAATGATCTGTGATTAACAAGCTATCAGAACCACTAAAGCAAAATTTTGCTTTTCTGAGATACTTGATACTGGTTGGCTGGAGCTAAGGAATTAGGGGTAATTAAGAATAGAATAGCAACACAGAGGTGAACTCTTCTGGGAAGTATTTCCTGAGAGCACAGAGCATCTGTATTTGAGAGGCATCCAAGATTGTATCTCATCCTGGCAGCTGGACTTGGTAGTAGGTATGATTCACTCAGGTGGTACTTGATTTGAAGGCATGGAGAGATCCTGGAGAGAAACTGAAGTTTGGTTCTGTGAGATGACACAGAATGTGATTGGTGAAGGTGCAAGTTCAGTGGCCGTTTAAGGTCTGTGAGTAAAGAAATTGAGGCTTGGCACCATCAAAAGAGTCTAGGAGGAGCTATTGGTGAGAGTACAGCACAGTTTCAGCAGAGGACCCCACTTTGTGGAGATGCCAGTTCCATGGAATGACCACCAAACATAGCAGCAACAGTGGAGGCAGCCAGAGACTAGAAGACAAGCTGTGTGCTGCAAAGGGCAGAACTGAATAAGTTACCCAAGCTCGGCGGAGGAGTCCAGAGATTGTGAGTAGATCCTAGCCATTGGATTGTTGGAATTTGGTCCTGTCTACCAGCCTAGCAGGGCATCAGTAAGAGTGTTGGGGTGGATCCCAAGTTGGGGAAGTTTCTGGATGGCCTTTTCTTCAGTCTCTCCTCCAGTTTTGTCCTTGCATTTCCTTTGTACAGGAGTACTTCTGGGTCAAAAATTTTGAAGATGGGTGATTGGCCCCATGCCTCAAATGGGGGCCATGTCTATCTACTGTAGGTAGTCTCTTTAGGTTCCATCTCTCACTGTTGAGCATTTTGGCTAAGGTCATCCCCATTTGGTCCTGGAAGCCTCTCACATCCCTGGTGTCTGGGCCTTTCTAGAGCTCCCTCCCACTTCTGCATATTTCTATTCATTCTCCTGGTCCACTGAGCTTCTCTACTGTCTCCCCACAAACCTGATCCTGCCTACCTTTATCCGCCCACATCCTCTCTCTCATTCAGGTCCTTCCCTCCCTCTGCCCCTGATACATATGTAGCAGAGGACTATGTTGTCTTGCTTCAGGGGGAAAGAAAAAACTTAATCCTGTAGAAACTTAATGCCCCAGGGAAGGCAGATGCTAGTAGAGAAAGGTGGGAGTGGGTAGATAGGTAAGGGAACACCCTCTCAGAAGCAAAGAATAGAGGGATGGGGTGAAGAACTCGTGGAGGGAGTACCAGGAAGGAGGGGGAATATTTAGAATGTAAATGAATAAAATAATTAATTAAAAACGATTATAAGATCTCCCTGAATTCAGACATTTATCTCACGTACATTTTACTCCTCTTCTAATAATTCACTCAGAGAATAAATTGCATCATGGCCTTAAAATTCACAGCATTTTAATACCCCATAGTTCCATGGACCTGTAGAGTCAACTCCCATTCAACCTCTTTATCTGCCAATAGTTAGATAAAACTGAGACAGCATTGCCACTACAGGCACAACACCGGCTGGCTCTTCCTTGTTGTAAGTTTAAAGCTGGGCCCTGATTATACATAGGAGAAATGCCATCCCTGGTTTCAGATTCACAGGCTCTCTGCAGCTCCCATTAGAGGAGAACATTCCACACTTTGCCTGTGATTTGTACTGCTGACATCTCTCATGGTGTTTATTCACCCTCTGAGCAAGAGCATTGCCTCATTCACATTAAATAAATCAGAGGTAAGAAAAGGAAACAAGGGAATTGTTCAGCAGATGGCTCAGAATTCTCAGCTGTGTCATTGCCGATCTAGGAGACTAACATTTTTGTACCACAAGATAAGTATCAAATTATATGCAAATGAGACTTGAGAGCTCATAAAACACTGTATATTCTCAGACATAAAGTAAATGATTTCTTCTTTTCTTGTATATAGCATTGACAGTCAGAATTTGACATGCTTTATAAATAATGTTTATTTCCTTGCAGCCACCAAAAAGGCATGGCTTATTCAGATTGAACTATGCAACAAGACACAGGTTGTTTTCTAAGGCTGTTAGAGCAGTCAAGGTACTAGGTGTGAAGATCTACGACCTGCTTTCCAGACCTCGCTGTTATCTTATGTAAGAATCTTCAACTAGTACTATGACATCTACTTTGAAATTGAGTCATCTAAAGAAGAGGCTGATGAGCCTTCCCTATGTACAAGGACACTGATGCCTATAAACTACACAAAAAAATAGAAACAGGCAGCTGGTGTTTGCTATTTTGTGTGTTCTTCTTTTTCAACTTTTTATCCCCCCAGCTTCACCCCTATCATTAGATAGGAGTGAAAGAAGGATATAGAGGAGAGAAAGAGGCAAAGGTCTCTGAATTTAATAATGTATTTCTTCTAGTTTCTTTTTTTGAGTGTGACTACTAACAAACTACCATCACCACCACCAAAGCTCCCAGAATTCCAAACCTCACACAATTGCAGAAACTATCTGCAGCCAGCCAAACCGTGCCTCTGATAGCGAGTGAGGCAAATCACAGTCAGCAGCTGCACAGAAGCCCCATATCCCACACCTGGGAGTGACACAAAAATATATTCTTATACTATTTCTGTGTTTTCTAAAGAAATCAAAATTACAGAATTGTCACTACAAGAATGTATGGTAGAATGTGCTTTTCACTAACATTTCAAATGAAGTACAATGAGGTAGCCTATTGAAGAACATCTGATGTTAGCACCCTAGTCCATAATGTCTCAACTTAAAACACAGATGTCTCGCTTTGCATGTTTGGGACATTCTATTCACTTAAAATTGTTTCACAGTGTGTCTATTATCTATCCAGTACATTCTGGTAACAATAAACAACTCATAAAAGCATGAGACATCTATAGACATGACCACTTGTTACCTGGCCAATTCTTTCCAGATCACTGTAGCTGCACTCTACTATTTTTTCCTTGTTTCTTCAAGTATCATACCTTAGATTTGAAAAGTATCCAGTGATGATTAATCTCAACTTATCAGCCCATAGGGACCAACCTATATGGGGAACATGATATACTAATATAAAGATTTGGGCATGAAGGGTCACAATGTCAGGAGCCATGTTATATTGCTCATGTGTATAGACTTATTTTATGCTTACTGTTCATACAAGAAATCATAATGTTCACTCAAAAGGGGACTGTTAAGGTTGGTGAACTCTTTTATGTTGCTTATTGCTAGTACCATAGCAGATATAATAGTGCCAAAATGGCAAAAAGTACTAAAGAAATACAAAGAAGGTTCTGGAGAGATATCTCAGCAGTTAAGGACACTTTTTATTCTTGAAGAGTACATGGTTTTGATTTCCAGCATCTCACAATGATCTGTAACTCCAGTTCAAGTTGATCTAACACCCTCTTCTTATTTCTAAAGACACCAGGTATACAAGTGATGCACATACATCAATGCAGATGAAACACTCACACACATAAAAATATTTTATAAAGAAAGACAAAGAACCAATTAATGACAAATGGCTTAATGAATGGATGAAGATGAATGGGAGAATATTCCTTTGAGATTGAAAAGCAGAGTTACAGGAAGATTGGATAGGAGAAACTGTTAGAGAACATTTTATGAAGAAGGCAAGTAAAGAGTGGCATGATGACAACCACACGTTTGTCCACTGTGTTAGCCTAATAAGTGAGGGCTGCTCAACACATGTTAAAGAGAGGCAGGCGCCCTGTGGTTCTGGTTTCTGAGTCTTCATTTCCATTTGTTATATGATTAATATAAAATCAGAAAACATAGGATGCTTTTAAATCTACATTTTCTTTTTTTGTTTGTTTTGTTTTGTTTTGTTTTGTTTTGTTTTGAGACAGGGTTTCTCTGTATAGCCCTGGCTGTCCTGGAACTCACTTTGTAGACCAGGCTGGCCTCAAACTCTGAAATCCACCTGCCTCTGCCTCCCAAGTGCTGGGATTAAAGGCATGCCCCACCACGCACGGCTATTTTCAACTTAACTAGACTTAGGGTCTCCTGGGAGACACACTGCGGGATATATATGAAGAGGATTTTGCACAAGTTTAGAGAAGTAGAGAAGACCTACTCTGCATGTGGTCAGTGCTATGCCACAGGTTGTGGTCCCAAACATAATACAAAGGATAAAAATCATATATGAGCTGAATTAACACTCAGGTTGTCTTTCTGTTTTCTCACTCAAGACACAGAGTGATTGCTTCCACCATGCCCTTAGAGCATGAACTAAAACTAACCCTACCTCCCTTGAGTTGTTTCTTGACACAAGTTTAGTCACAGTAATGGGGAAAATATTCCACATATTCTGGAATGAAACATGTATGTGCATTCATGTGTAAAGATAGAATAGATATTCAAATGATGGAAATTGTGAATATTTTGATAGAAAAATCTGGGAAAATCTTGAGACTTGGCATTTGTGGTACCATAGTGTGTATTCAACAGAGGATCAGCTCTCATTCCTACGCTTCTTTCCTCTTTTGCAGCATGCATGCAGAGTCAAATCTAACTTTGTGAAAGGCATTTTGGTTTTACGCATCAGTTTTTCGATTACATTTCTTAGAAGTGGCTTCCACATTCACAACTATCATGTTCATTTCTCACCTCACCGTTTGAAATATATCAAAAAATATCCTTTTCTTGTCTCACACAGGAAGTCATTGACAGCAACCATCCCTGATCTTTCTTGGAAACTGGTTATAATTCATGCTTCTGAAACTTAACCAGAAGCACAAGAACTTCCAGGAGACAGGTCATGATGAGAATGCCCTGCTTTGCTTTACAGGAATAATCATAGCCAATCAGACCCTGGGCCCCTTTGAGTAAGGGACCCTGCATCTTCCTGGTTCCTATATGTCTTTTATTCTGCCCAGATGTCAACAGCTATCCTCTTATTAAATGTCTCCTAAGGGAAATACTTAATTACAATTCACTAGATACTTAAATAATGCAATCAGTAGAGAAGAAACACGTACATGAGAGAGATTGCCTAAATTGTAGGTCTGAAGAATTAGGAATGTAAGCTAGCACAGGAAGCTAAATGTCAGTGAGTTGTGTTTGACTTAACAGGGTAGTTCTCAAGAAGGATGGAAGTTAGATCATGGATCAAGTACAGAGACTTAACAGGGTAGTTCTCAAGAAGGATGGAAGTTAGAACTTGGATCAAGTACAGAGACAAAGGAGATGCCGTGTTCTGCATCAGCTGAACACTTGTCCTGTGTGGTGTGGTTGTAGTTGCTATAGGTTCATTGTTGAGCAGGAGATAGAAGTTTCTGCCCTTATAAAGTTCGGGGTATGAAGCAGCAGCCCGAGGATAGATCTGGGTAATAGAGTATGATCCATACATGTTAGTTCTTGTGCGCTCTAACTGCTTAGGTAGGTCTCACTGAAATAAGCAGAAATTCTGAAGGCAAAACCTTATGCTTTCTATACATCTTGACATATGCCTTTTTCTTTTCTCAAATAAAGGCCACTGTACTTAACAAGAGACTATTAGGCCAAATGGTGGAAGGAGCAACCATCTATGGGCAGCAGGATTTCTCCATGTGAAGAGAGTGAAACTTCAAAAATGCAAAAGTGCTTCACTGGGTGGGCAAAGCTCTGGAGTTCATTGACATCACCCTCCTCAAGATCTAGGTAGCAATGTAGAAGGAGATGTGAAAATATAAAGCTGGAGGATTGGAAAGTGTTGTGCTAGTTAACATTAGTTATCACCTTGACACAAACTAGTACCTCCTGGGAAGAGGGAAACTAAATTGAGAAATTGCCTCCATCAGTTTGATTTGTGGGTGTGCCTGTGGCTCAATGTTTTGATTGACAATTGATGTGGGAGAGCCTAGCCCCCTGCAGACAAAAGCAACCCAATAAAAGTCATTATCAGCCACCAAACGCAGACACTACTGCATATGCCAGCAAGATTTTGCTGAAAGGACCCTGATATAGCTGTCTCCTGTGAGGCTTTATCAGTGCCTGGCAAATACAGAAGTGGATGCTCACAGTCATCTCTAGGATGGAACACAGGGTCCCCAAGGTAGAAGCTAGAGAGAGTACCCAAGAGCTGAAGGGGTCTGCAACCCTATAGGTGGAGCATATGAACTAATCAGAACCCCCAGAACTCATGTCTCTAGCTGCATAAGTATTAGAAGATGGCCTAGTCGGCCATTATTGGGAAGAGAGGCCCCTTGGTCTAGCAAACTTTATATGCCCCAGTACCGGGGAATGCCAGGATCAAGAAGTGGGAGTGGGTGGGTAGGGGAGCAGAGTGGGGGGAGGGTATAGGGGACTTTTGGGATAGCATTTGAAATGTAAATGAAGAAAATATCTAACAAAAAAATGAAAAAAGTAGCCTAAACAAAAGGAGTCAGCATGTCTCATGAACTATGTATGATATATAAACACTGGAAAGATGTCTAAGAATCCACAGTGCTTATAAAGAAAGGGCTGTTAATTGCTTATATTTTTGGAGCATTTTCTGCAAATTTGTTTACTTGATTTCTTATTCATTGTATGTGTGTTTTATTCTCTACGACAATCTTTATGCTTACATCTAAGAGACTGGAGTGTTATTCCAATCAGATTTAGAGATAATTCAACACAGAAGACTGAACAAGTTTTGGGACTAATTAACACTAGAGAGGCCCACACATGAACTGCATTAAAGCCATGATTGTGGACTCAAGCCCAGCCTTAATCCCAGGAACTCCTGTAGAGCAGGGCAGAATTCACCTCTTGCCCAGATAAGAAAGCAAAGCACAATTCCCATAAGGCTTAGAACTCCCACCATTAGGGCTGGTAAAAAAGCCTAGGAGTTAAGAGTACTTGCTGTTCTAGCAGAGAATCCAAGTTTACTTCCCCACAGTCATATCAGGTGGGTCACAGCTACCTGCAACTTCTGTTGTATGCAATCCCACATACTCTCTGGCCTTCAGTGGCACCTGCCACCTGGCATACACTCATGCAGACATACACAGATATACCAACAAATATAAATAAATATATGTTTTGAAAACTACCACCTCCAAGCAGATCCACAGCAAGGACCAAGTTTTTAACACATGGACCTTTGGGGTGATACTTAAAATCCTAAGTTAAGCACGGTGATGAATGACTATAACCCCACCTCTGAGGAGGCTAATTCTATGACTTGAAGGCCAACCTAGATTTCATAGTGAATTCAAAATCAGCATGAAATGGATAGAACAATCCCATCTCAAACACACAGACAAATGGGGGGAAGGCAGCAGGGAGATGGCTCAACAGTATAAAAGCACTTTCTACTTTTATAGAGGAGACAAATTAATTCCCCAGAATTCTAATGAGATGCTCAGAATTTCCTGTAAGGAACATTCAGGGGATCTGGAACTTTTAGCCTTTGCATCCACAGGCATACATATGCATACACATGTATACACACACACACACACACACACACACAATTAAAGTAAATATTAGAATATTAGGAATAACAATTATGATCACTCACACATACCACACTATTATTTTAAATAATATAAATGTAGTGAATGATTTTATTGTCCTATTATTCCTATTTTTCTTTTTATTTATAGTATTAAATTATAATTTTATTGGATATTTTATTTATTTACATTTCAAATGTTATCCCCTTTCCCTATTCCCCCCCTAGAAATCCTCTATCCCATCCCCCCCTCCTCCTGCTTCTATGAGGGTGGGCACCCACTAACCCACTCTCAACTCCCTGCCCTCACATTCCCCTACATTGAGGCATCAAGACTTCAATGGACCAAGGGCCTCTTCTCCCACTGATGCCCAACAAGGCATATATGCTGTATATATACTACATATACAGTTGAAGCTATGGGTCCCTCTATGTGTACTCCTTAGTAGTTTAGACCCTGGGAGCTCTGGTAGATTGATACTGTCATTCTTCCTATGGGGTTGCAAATCACTTCATATTTCAGTCCTTTCTTTAAATCCTCCATTGGGGACTCTGTGGTCAGTTCAATGGTTGGCTAAGAGCATCTGCCTCTGTACATCAGGCTCTGGTACAATCTGTCAGGAGACAGCTATATCAGGCTCCTGTCAGCATGCACTTGCTGGCATCCACAAGAGTGTCTGTGTTTGGTGACTGTACATGGGATGGATCCCCATGTTGGGTCAGTCTCTGGATGGTCTTTGCTTCAGTCTCTGCTCCATACTTCATCTCCATATTTGCTCCATGAGTATTTGGTTCCCCTTTCTAAGAAGGACAGAAGCACCCACACTTTGGTCTTCCTTCTTGAGCTTCATGTAGTTTATGATTTGTACCTTGAATATTCTGAGCTTCTGGGCTAATATCCACTTATTAGTGAGTGCATACCATGTGTGTTCTTTTCTGATTGGATTACCTCACTCAGGATGATATTTTTTAGTTCTATCTATTTGCCTAAAAATTTCTTGAATTCATTGTTTATAATAGCTGAGTAGTACTCCATTGTGTCTATGTACCACACTTTTTAAAAACCCATTCCTCTGTTAAAGAAAAACTGGGTTCTTTCCAGCTTCTGGCTATTATAAATAAGGCTTCTATGAACATAGTGGAGCGTGTGTCCTTGTTATATGTTGGAGCATCTTCTGGGTATATGCCCAGGACTGATATAGCTGAGTCCTCAGCTAGCACTATGTCTAATTTTCTGAGGAACCTCCAGAATGATTTCCAGAGTGGTTGTACCAGCTTGCAATCTCACCAGCAATGGAAGGGTGTTCCTCTTTCTCCACATCCTCGCCAGCATCTGCTGTCACCTGAGTGTTTGATCTTATCCATTCTTACTGGTGTGAGATGGAATCTCAGGGTTGTTTTGATTTGCATTTCCCTGATGACTAAGTATGTTGAACATTTCTTTGGGTGCTTCTGGACCATTCGGTATCCCTCAGTTGAGAGTCCCTCAGTTGAACCTCAGTCAGCCTCCCTCAATCCTTGGGAAATTAGGGTTCCGGACAGGTGGGCAAGGAGTTGGCAACAAAAAAGGTGACAGACATGGACACAGAGAGAGTGTGTATCTGAATGTATTTTTCCAAGCAAACACCAAACTTTTAATACAGAAGAAAAACAAAAAAGATAGGCGAATACACCTGCCAATGTACATTGACACAAAACAAAGAAAATGCATGCATAAAGGTTAGGGGGAGCCAGGCCATGTTTACAACTGAGAATAGGAACAACCCTAAATTAAGATGAGCTAAACATGAGACAGGTGAATGTTCTGATGCAATGCTAGTCTATTGTTAAACCCACCACCAGGGGTCCTTTATTAAATACCTGATCATGTTATTCCTCTGGGCCTAATGAAAAACATGCACAAGGAGAATTTTGGTCTACTAACCCTTTCATGAATAATATTAACACAAACCACCTATCTCCTAGGCCATTGTATATTCCTGTGTATAGGTGTGACTCGGCTATTGTTCTAAGCAATTACTATGTAGACTAGCCCTGAGCTTTCTAGTTCTTATTCAAGTAAATTGTAATGCCTGATTATTTTCACTGTCTCTACTAGAGTTAAATTTGAATATTACTGAATAGTTAACATTCTTACTGAATTCCAAGCTCAGGGTCTACTCAAGGATTTTCTAGGACATTGGAACACTGGCAGAGGCTTAGCTATATGTCAAAATCAATCCTTAAAGGCACTTATAATAAAACAATACTGAAAGAGAGCACAGGGATCCAAACACCAGACTAACTCGGGGACAGGTTTTGAGTATACATGCTATTGGAATGTCAAGGTTCCAGGAGGCTAAGTTTCCGTGGAACTCTTTGCCTCAGGACTGCTTCCAGGATTCTAGGCCTGTCACGCAAGTCACTACTGGAATGAATGTAGCACTGTACCCCATTTTAATAGGGTTATTTGATTGTCTAGAGTCTAATTTCTTGAGTTCTTTGTATATATTGGATATTAGCCCTCTAATGAATGTCAGATTGGTAAAGATGTTTTCCCAATCTGTTGGTTGCTGTTTCGTCCTATTGACAGTGTCCTTTGCCTTACAGAAGCTTTGCAATTTTATGAGGTCCCATTTGTCAATTATTTGATCTTAGTGCATAAGGCATTGGTGTTCTGTTCAGGAAAATTTCCAATGTGCCTATGTATTCAAGGTTCTTCACCACTTTGTCTTCTATTAGTTTTAGTGTATCTGGTTTTATGTGGAGGTCCTTGATCCACTTGGACCCGAGCTTTGTACAAAGAGATAAGTATGGGTCATTTGCATTCTTCTACATGTTGGCTGCCAGTTGAACCAGCACCATTTGATGAAAGTGCTGTCTTTTTTCCACTGGATGGTTTTAGTTTCTTTGTCAAAGAACAAGTGACCATAGGTGTGTGGGTCCATTTGTGGTTCCCCAATTCTATTCCATTGATCTTCCTGCCTGTCTCTGTACCAATACCCTGCAATTTTTATCACTAATGCTCTATAATACATGGGATAAGCAGTTCAGAAAATAGACTGAGTTGCATAGAAAAGATGTGATGCTAATGACTGAGATCTATGATAATGAACTTTGAATTACACTGTCATGAAGTAAATTAACATAATATAAAAAAGAGGTCTGTACCTCATCTGTCATTTCTCCATGACCTATAGGAACTTGGAGTAGCTCACAGTTCACAGTTACACCACTGCTACCACCTCCACTGAGAGTCTTGACTTAATGGTCTGTAGCAGGTAGAATCTCTTTCAGCTAGACTATCCAAAATTCCACAAGCAGCCACAGAAACTGGCACCTTAACACCAAGATATTAACCTATCTTTTCTTGGTATCTGTTTTCTTTTTCTACCCTCAGAACCACCTCTACTGGCACACCCCAGTTGTAGTGAAGGCCCTCCATCTGAACATTCTAGTATCTTAGCAGGCATCATGGATGGCTCACGGCCAGTGCTCCACTGGCTAAGGACACCCTAGTGAGAAATAAACACAGTAGCCTGCACAAAAATATGTGAAGGGCTAGTACCATCCCTCTACCTTGCTGAGATCAAACACCTGTTTCCTTGGAAATGACTATTTTGTAAGTATTAGAAAACAGCAGGCCACTGATGAGCAACCTTCCACATATATTCATAATCTTTTATCATCCTCCTATCCTATTGCTGCTCTCTCCCCTTATGGATCCTTATGCTGTGCATACTCTAAGGCTTATGCCAGAGTAAGAAGTAAGATATTACCAGGTACTGAGTGATCTGGGGAAGGAGAATTAACCAACAGAAGCCTCTGGCTCTTCTGAGTGTGAGGTACAATGTGTATGAGTAAGCAGAGGATACAAGAAAATGGATTTATCCTGAACATGGTCCCAGTGAAGTGTTCTTTGGAAGAAGACAAGTAGCCCTTTGTCTACTGAGGTATGCCTTCCCACTACACACTTGGGGGAAATGTGATTTCTAATGTGTCACCGTCCATTTATCTCTACATTTGATTTCTTCTGGAATGAATGCCTTCTGCATTAAGAATTGAATCCTCCTTCCCTAGCTATGGCCAGAAAAGTTTTTGTCTGGTGGATAGTAAAAACATTAGCTACATGTGGGAACAGGGACTAGGAAATGGAGGGGAGAGTAGAGGCAGATCCCATGAAGATTCCTGGCATTCAGTCTCCAGAGACAAGCATCAGGGTGCAAATCTAACTTTATTGTTTAGAATATAGGTTTATATACAGTTTTTTTTTCAAACAATTAGGGAATGTTTATGTATTCAAGAGCCAATTGGAGTACAACATGTGGTTCTTAGCTGAATCTGACTTGTCTGCCCATGAGCCTATTGGGTAGGGGAAAATCACACAGGTAGACTTTTTTGATGGCAGAGGAAGCAGTCACCACCCTGGACTCGGATCCTTTGTATTGCCTCACTGGTGTGCCAAGATCCATCTCAGATCATATACCATGTGCCAGGAGCCATCTATGATCATATACCATGTACTGGGAACCATCTCAGATCATATTCTATGGATGGTAGATCAGATTCTAGAAGGAGTCAGAGAAGCCTATGGACACTTTGCTCTCTGTACCACTTGTTTCTCCAACAGGTTAATTTCCACATCCCCCAGAGTTACCAGGTATCATAAGCCACCCTGGATTTTCAGTGAATTGTCTAACATATTCCTCTGTTTTCCCACCAGAGTAAGCCGTGATTACCAAGTGGGAAATAAGTATAATATCAAGAATCAGAGCTGACACTGAAAGACCAAGCAATCCCTTTTCTAGACTTAACCACTGTTTGTTTTTTTTTTTTTTTTCCCCAAATCTGGGCAACAAACGGTATAAATAAGTGCAGATAAAGAATTTTAACTTATGGAAAATAGTGAAAAAATACTTTTTAGACAGAAATGTGGCTGAAAGGAGATTCATCTGCAGGATCATTTCATAAGGAGATGGTAGACTCAAAGCAATGAAACGGAACTCTGATTCTGGTTCTACATAGGAAGAACTATCTAACTATCATTATGATGTATCAAACCAAGGGAATGACAAAATAGGGATTTTTGTGCAATTTACAGTTCACCCCAGTGCAGAAGGACACTTCACAAAAGATTCTGTAGGGTGTGGTACAGGTACTGGAACTCTAAGGATTTCTTAAGATTCCTCCATTGTCTCTTCTGCAGACTTGTTATTAGCACCTTGGGAGGATAGTGGTCTCCTAAACACTGGGAGGATACAGCATCATGCCTAATCATGAGCTGATTACTAAGACATCATGGTTGCATGAGGAGGAGGTGTTAGTTTTGTCACAGGCCTAGTAAGTAAAGAATGCAGTCATGTCCTAGATTCGACAGTGCTATCCTCTGCACTGTAGTAATAATATCAAGAGTTGGCTACAACTTGCTATAGAAGTTGTGTGAGCAACTTTATGAATGCCAACATTTAATCACCACACAGAGTGTTTGAAATAAATGTAATTGCATCTTAAAAAGGAGTACTGAAGCAATTGCCCAAGTTATACTACTAGAGGACACAGCTAAGCAAGCTCAATCTTACTTTCCCTTAATTCTTGAGCCATATGATTAAGGACAACGGATAATTAGGAATTTGGTGCTAAACACTATGGATGTTAACTAACTCTCACATATTTCACACTTCAGATTGAGTCCTACCTACCATTCAAATCTCAGCTAAACTATGACAACCACACATCACATGCTCCAATTTTTTCTTTTTCTTAAAAGAGAATATAGTCACAGTTGTTATAATATACACTATATGTAGAAGCAAACACTTCACAATTATGATACATGTAATTCTAGAAGACATGCAATATGTTCTTTACATTGATGTCTTAAATCCTTGGGCTGCAATCTATACCAAAGAGCAATAGATTGGGCAATGACAACAGACTGTATTGCTCACAGTCTTAAGAAGCTCAAGGTCAAAGCACTGACCTTCAGCATGTGATGAAAGCCTGTTTCTTCATTCAGATGTCTGTCTCCTTGTCTTTATCTTACATGACAAAATGAACAGGGAAGCTGTTTCAGATAACATTTATAAAGACACTAATTTGTGCATAGGGTTCAGCCTCCAGAATCTAATCACTTAGATTAGTAACAGAAAACCCACATTGGAAACTATTACTTAAAATATGAATATTGGGATATAGACATTCAGCATATTACAATTGATGTTTAACATAGCTTAGTGTTTCATAATTCTTCTCTTACCATGTTGCAACATGTATTGAATATTATCTGATACCATCAACTTAATCCATTATTTATCATCTATAAGTACTATATCATATATCATTCAAATGTGCCATATATCTAAGTTATAAATGTTATATTTATTGATATATCATTTCAGCATTATTAATATATAATGCATTGAATTGAAGCTTTATACTAAAAAGTACCCCCAGAGCTTGTGTCTCTAGCTGTATATGTAGCAGAAGATGGCCTAGTTGACCATCATTGGGAAGAGAGGCACCTTGGTCTTGCAAACTTTATATGCCCCAGTACAGGGGAACACCATACTAACCTCTACCCACCCACTCCCACTTCGCGACCCTGGTGTTCCCCTGTACTGGGGCATATAAAGTTTGCAAGACCAAGGTGCCTCTCTTCCCAATGATGGTCAACTAGGCCATCTTCTGCTACACATACAGCTAGAGACACAAGCTCTGGGGGCACTGGTTAGTTCATCTTATTGTTCCACCTATAGGGTTGCAGACCCCTTCAGCTCCTTGAGTACTTTCTCTAGCTCCTCCATTGGGGGCCCTGTGTTCCATCCAATAGCTGACTGTGAACATCCACTTCTGTGTTTGCCACCTACTGGCATAGCCTCACAAGAAACAGCTTTCCTTTCAGCAAAATCTTGCTGGTATATGCAATAGTGTCTGCGTTTAGTGGCTGATTAAGGTCAAGTCTACATGGATCAAGGAACTCCACATTAAACCAGAGACATTGAAACTTATAGAAGAGAAAGTGGGGAGAAGCTTCAAAGATATGGGCACAGGGGAAAAATTCCTGAATAGAACAGCAATGGCTTGTGCTGTAAGATCAAGAATTGACAAATGGGACCTCATAAAATTGCAAAGCTTCTGTAAGGCAAAAGACACTGTCAATAAGACAAAAAGGCCACCAACAGATTGGGAAAGGATCTTTACCAATCCTAAATCAAATAGGGAACTAATATCCAATAAATATAAAGAACTCAAGAAGATGGACTCTAGGAAACCAAATAACCCCATAAAAAATGGGGCACAGAGCTAAACAAAGAATTCTCAACTGAGGGATATCAAATGGCTGAGAAGCACCTGAAAAAAATGTTCAACATCATTAATCATCAGGAAAATGCAAATTAAAACAACCCTGAGATTCCACCTCATACCAGTCAGAATGGCTAAGATAAAAAATTCAGGCAACAGCAGATGCTGGTGAGGATGTGGAGAAAGAGGAACACTCCTCCATTGTTGGTGGGAGTGCAAGTTTGTACAACCACTCTGGAAATCAGTCTGGCAGTTCCTCAGAAAATTGGACATAGTACTACCAAGAGGATCCAGCAATACCTCTCCTGGGCATATACCCAGAAGATGTTCCAACTGGTAATAAGAACACATGGTCCACTATGTTCATAGCAGCCTTATTTATAATAGCCAGAAGCTGGAAAGAACCCAGATGTCCCTCAACAGAGGAATGGATACAGAAAATGTGGTACATTTACCCAATGAAGTACTACTCAGTTATTAAACACAATGAATTTATGAAATTCCTACGCAAATGGATAGATGTGGAGGGTATCATCCTGAGTGAGGTAACCCAATCACAAAAGAACTCACATTATATGCACTCACTGATAAGTGAATACCAGCCCAGAAATTTAGAATACCCAAGATACAATTTGCAAAACACAAGATACTCAAGAAGAACGAAGACCAATGTGTGGACACTTTGCACCTTATTAGAATTGGGAAAGAAACACCCATGGAAGGAGTTACAGAGACAAAGTTTGGAGCTTAGATAAAAGGATGGACCATCCAGAGACTGCCCCACCCGGGGGTCCATCCCAAAAATCACTTCTTTTCTTGAGAGGATAACCCAGAAACTGGCATATCACAAAGATAAGTTCCCTTCAGTGTTTCAGCTTCAAAACCCAGCAATTTCCATCTCTGCATTTGAATCTGAGTCACTTTGCAAGAGCAGGTGTGCATTTAAACTCACTGCCAATGTCACTGTCACCTCTCCACAGCCACAGCATCCATCTTACTTGGACTCTCGGTTTTTTACTGGGAGATTCACCCCAAGGGACATCTGGATATGCTTCCTTGAACTCACTCAACACTTCAAACCTGTCACAAAGTGTCCCACAGCCTAAAGCTTTGTTAAAATGCCACCATTCTTACCAGAATTATTAATTCATCAATTCATGCATTTGTTATAAAGATAGCTAACATTTATGGAATGTTTACCATCTGCCATGCATTACACTAAATGACTTACATATGGTAAATTATAAAGTGTTCACCAAACTACTGGGAGGTTTGATACTATTAGTATCATCCCCCTGTAGAACAAAAATTGTCACAAAAGTAACCAGGATCTTTCTAAGCACAACTGCAGTGCAGTAGACAAAGCTGGGGGAATCTGACTTCAAGGCCTAGATTTTGAAATATTTCCTTTATTATTGAGAAATTCATATGTGGGTAAAATGAAATATGATGATAATTACTTCCAATTTCCACCTCCAATTTTCCGCATAAACTCTATAACATGTTTTGCTCTGAATTTCATGTCAGCTTTTTTATTGCTTGTTACATCCAGTAAGTGCTGACATATGTACAAAGGAATAGAGCTGTCCACTGGAATATGAGAAGCGTACACATGGCAACATCCTCAAAATAGAGTTATTCTCCCTCTCTCCCGCCAAAACTGCCAACTGCCCATAGCTTCTCAAAAAGAGTCAAGACCAGAGATGGTCTACTCCATCTGTGTAGAGATTTTAGATGGCTTGATCTTGCTCAGGCCTTGAACAAGTAATCATAGCTTCTGTGTCTTCACAAGTGTCTTGAAGATAGAATTAACGGCACTCTTTCCAAATGAGTGGAAAAAAAGAAACAAGAGAACTCATATCTGCTCCAAAGGGGTTTAGGTCATTTATTATAGATAAAAGTTTGAGCAGAGGCATCTGGAAGAGTTCAGAGTAAACATGACAAGCAGACTGAACTGGGCCATGTGAAGAGAAGGAAGGAGGGGAGAGGGGTAAGCCAGGAACCAAAAGGCCAGCAATGAGCCAGGAGACTAGGTGATCAGGATACTAAGGAAACCCAGGACAGAGTAGCTGGGGGAAGGGGCCCAGCCCTGGGCTGAAGAGTTTGGGGTAGGAAGCAGTGACTGTGGGTAATGATGACTCTGTAACTGATAGGACTGAGGGAGACTGGCAGCCAGAGTCCACTTTGATATGTTAGTAGGCACCTCAACTCTCCATTTGTCCAGGTTTGCCTAACATCCACCCTCCAGTTCTTATATTCCTTCAGCCCCTCCTCCTCTTTCTCCTACTCCTCACCATCTCTTAAGAGATGTTTTCTGTGCTGTGCTGTGCTGTGCTGTGTGAGTGTGTGTGTGTGTGTGTGTGTGTGTGTGTGTGTGCATGTCTGTGTGTACTAAGGATAGGGAGGTGTATATACATATCTCATTTAAAGCTCAGTATCTTATTCTCATTATCCTCAATATTTTAACCAGCTGTGTACTCCGTTAACTTTTGTCCACTGACAAAAAAAAAAAAATACTTTGTCTAACCAAGGTTTGGAACAGCTTCTGTTGATAGTATGAACATAAGAATTAAAAACCAAAAGAATTAGAAGGCCCTTTGACATCCCAAATCATTTAGCAAAATAACAATAACATGTTCTCTAGTAGGGCCCATGACATCTGCTGGCATGGGCTTTTGGCTAGAGTATAACACTTAACCTGAATTTCCCACCTATAGAGCAACCTTCAAATCCCACTGAAAATGGTTACTTATCCCCATGATCTTGCACCAGTGGGCACTTTTCTTTGAAGAACTGGACTCTGATTCATGTAATTATAAATCAAATTGTCTCAAACTGCAGGTGACCCAAAGAAATAAAAATAATCTTTCTATGGAATCTGACTTTCAAAGGCACAGCTCCTAGATGCAGAATCTAGAACATTCAATTTTCCAACTAAATGTAAAATGGATAATGTCCAAATGTCTCAGACAATTCATATGTTTGCCATGAATCTAGACGGCAGATGTCTTTTAAGTTGTAGTGTATCTCCAACTAGGATGTTATAGGCTTTTATAAGCAAGTACTGTTAGAGAAACAAATCATCATTTTTACTATTTTAAGACATTTATTTTTTTATTTTTGTTTATGTATGTATCTGTCTTTGTATGCATACATGTATGTGTGTGTAAGGGTCCACGCAGACCAAAAGAGATCATGAAATCCCCTGGAGCTAATGTTACAGACATTGTGAGTCAACTGGCATGAATGGTGAAAAGTGGACTCCAATCTTTTACATGACCAACAGGTATTCTTTTTTTGTTGTTGTTTTGTTTTGTTTTTCGAGACAGGGTTTCTCTGTATAGCCTTGGCTGTCCTGGAACTCACTTTGTAGATCAGGCTAGCCTCGAACTCAGAAATTCGCCTGCCTCTGCCTCCCAAGCGCTGGAATCAAAGGCATGTGCCACCAAGCCCTGCCCAACAAGTATTCTTAACTGCTGAGCCATCTTTCCAGCCCTGAAGTACTGGTAACAAATTTAATTACTTATGGGCCTTCTTCTAATGACTGAGTGATAGACTTCCTCTCATTTTTCATGTAGTAATAATGACTACTATATCATTAATATACAGCAATGATTACAATTGTTATAGTATATAAGCTGCCAACAAAAATGTAAATGTATAGTCAAACTCACTGCATACTGGACTGCTGGGAGCCTATGTAACTGCCACTCTGAATCTTTCTACCCAGAAAGATGTTTCATTCATACTTTCTTGTTTGACTAATCTTTTGGCATTTCTGCTAGCAGATTTCTACTATGGTCTGATCTATGATTAATAACAGTGCGCCGCTAACATGTCAAAAAGTGAACATTAATGGTGCTGGGGTTTAGTTACAGAAGCCAAGGTTACAGTTGTTGCTGTTGTGGGTAATTTCCACTCCTAAGTTCATTAAACTCCTGAAAGCAGAAAGGTCAATAGTGATTTATTCCACTGACAGTAAACTCAGCCATGATCATTTACAACACTACTTCTGTCTTGACATATGGAGAGGCTAATAGTTAAACAGAGTTGATTGGGTTAAGGCAGAAAAGCCAAACTTGGTATTATATGAGATATTTCCAAGGTTCTCCAAATGAAGGAAAAGGACAGAATGAGAGAAAGATGAGAGAAGTCTGCCTTGTTGGATAATTTTGTGCAAATTTCACTGGTTAAAGAATTCCCTGATAGTCCATTTCTGGCACATCTTTTATGAGGTTTGAGGAAGAAGTGAACATTTGCATTGGGAGACTGAGCAAATAGTACCTTTCTCACCAATGTGGGTGGGCGACACAGAGTCCAGTAGAACCATGCTACTAAGAAATGGTAGATTTGCAGTGCATTCTTGACCTGGCAGATTTCTGCTTGTAAACCCCAGGACTTCAACTAGGAGATAGAAATGCAACCTCAGTTCCTACCTGGCTCTGAGGCTTTGTCATTTGAATGATGTGACTGGGATTCAAGATTTTTAGCTTGCCGATTGTAGAATACAATTCAGAAATCCACTGTCCATAACTGCCTGATACAATTCTCAGTCTTTGGCTCTTCTCTAACACCCTTAACATCTCAACATCTAGAACACTGCTGCCTTTATGATTCAATGTATGAAAATAGCACCCTACTCTAGCCTCATGGCTCTGACTCAGGGTAGTAGATTATATTTAGAAAACAACTTTGACTCACAAAATTAATATAAGGAAATATGGATGGCAAAAAATAAGCGTCATGTTCACATGCACAATTTTAAGACAGAATGGGGGCTGAAGAGATGGCTCAGCAGTTAAGAGCACTGACTGACTGCTCTTTCAGAGATCCTGTGTTCAATTCCCAGAAACTGCCTGGTGGCTCACAACCATCTGTAATGGGATTCAATGCCATCTTCTGGTGTGGCTGAAGATAGTGATAATGTACTAATATACATAGAAATAAATAAATCTTTTAAAAAGGGGGGGAGGGTATAGGGGACTTTCAGGATAGCATTTGAAATGTAAATGAAGAAAATACCTAATAAAAAATGGAAAAAGAAAAAAAGGAAAAAAAAAAAGACAGAACGGACAGATACACCAAGTCAAGTTTATATAAACATTGAGGTTGACATTATTCACCAGTGGGGTAAGAGAGTTTATGTGAGGTCTCTCTCTCTCTCTCTCTCTCTCTCTCTCTCTCTCTCTCTCTCTCTCTCACAGACACACACACACACACACACACACACACACACACACACACCCCTTCACACTTGGCTTCTCTCACTCTGTATGCTCTGGTCTATAACAATCATACCAAATGACAGAAAGAACAACTTAGCTTCAGGAAGAGTCAATTCTATATCCTATTTAGTCTTCCAGAGTGGGTTAAAGGAAGCCCTCTTAATCCAATTAATCATATCATTATATCTGAGCAATTAATGGAGGAAAAAACTTTTAGTCTTCAATCTAGTTTCATAAGAAACCATCTTTTCAGTTTTCACAAACATCTACCCCCACATACCATATGAATATTTTCTTTTATTTTTAACTAAAAAAATGTCCCATAGCTTTATAATTTAAACATTTTAAAAGCTGTTTTGTTTAAATTGCAAAATTTATTTGTTTACATTTCAAATGTATCCCCTCTCCTGATTTCCCCTCTGCAAACCTCCTATCCCATCCCCTCCTTACTGTGCTTCTATGAGGGTGCTCCCCTACCCACCTAACCACTCCCACCTCACAGCTCTAGCATTCCTCTTCACTGGGACATCAAGCCTTCACAGGACCAAGGGCCTCCCCTCCCACTGATGCCAGATAAGGTCCCTTCAGCTCCTTCAGTCCTTAACCCTAACTCCTCCATTCGGGTCCCTGTGCTTAGTCTGATGGTTGGATGCATTGGTATCTGTATTGGTCAGGATCTGACAGCCTCTTAGGAGACAGCTGGATCAGGCTCCTCTAAGCAAGCACTTCTTGGCAAAAGCAAGTGTCTGGATTTGGTGTCTGCATGTGGGATGGATCCCCAGGTGGGGCAGTATTGGATGGCCTTTCATTCAAGCACTGTTCCACTCTTTGCCCCTGTATTTCTTTTAGACTTGAGAAATTCTGGGTTAAAATTTTGGAGATGGGTGGGTGACCCCATCCCTCAAACGGGGGTGGGGTATACCTAACCTCTGGATATGGTCTCAACAGCTTCTCCCTACCCTTTGTAGGGCATTTCAGCTAATGTCATCTTCATGGAGTCCTGGGAAGCTCTTACTTTTTTGCATCTGGGTCTTTCTGGTTGCTACCCCCAGTTCCCCATATCCTATTGCTATACACCTCTGTTTAATTTCCTGACATTCCAGATATCTACTCTATCTCCTCCCATACCTGATTCTGCCACTCTTCCCCCCCCCCCCCGCTCTATTCCTCCCAAGTTCCTCCCACCCTCTACTTCCCTTGATTATATTATTCTCCCTTCTAAGTAGGACTGAAGCATCCACTCTTTGATCTTCCTTCCTCTTGAGCTTCATGTGATCTGTGAGTTGTATCTTGGGTATTCCATACTCTTTGCCTAATATCCACTTATTAGTGCATACCATGTGTGGTCTTTTGTGACTGAGTTACCTCATTCAGGATATTTTCTAGATCCATCCATTTGCCTGAGAATTTCATGAAGTCATTGTTTTTAATAGCTGAGTAATACTCCATTTTGTAAATGTACTATATTTTCGGTATCTATTCCTCTGCTGATGGCTGTTTTCAGCTTCTGGATATTATAAATATGGCTGCTATAAACATAATGGAACATGTGTTCTTTTTAGATCTTGGAGCATCTTCTGGGTATATGCCCAGGAGTAGTATAGCTGAGTCCTCAGGTAGTACTATGTCCAGTTTTCTGATGAATTGCCAGACTGATTTCAAGAGTGGTTGTATCAGCTTGCAAACTCATCAACAATGAAGGAGTGTTCCTCTTTCTCTATATCCTTGCTAGCATCTGCTGTCACCTAAGTTTTTTATCTTAGCCATTCTGACTGGTGTGAGGTGGAATCTCAGGATTGTTTTGATTTGCATTTCCCTGGTGATTAGGGATGTTGAACATCTCTTTCTTTCTTTCTTTCTTTCTTTCTTTCTTTCTTTCTTTCTTTCTTTCTTTCTTCTTCTTCTTTCTTCTTCTTCTTCTTCTTCTTCTTCTTCTTCTTCTTCTTCTTCTTCTTCTTCTTCTTCTCTCTCTCTCTCTCTCTCTCTCTCTCTCTCTCTCTCTCTCTCTCTCTTTCTTTTTAAACATTTCTTTAGGTGTTTCTCAAACCTTTGAGTTTCCTCAGTTGAGAATTCTCTGTTTAGCTCTGTTCCCTATTTTTCGATAGGGTTATTTGGTTCTGTTGTCGAATTTCTTGAGTTCATGAGCATTTTCTAAGCTCTGTCTATGTACTTTCCTCCTTTCTTCCATCATCCCCTCATCTTCTTCCTCCTCCTTTTTCTTCCTTCCTTTTTACAATTTTTCTCTTTTCTTCTCTTCTCTTCTCTTCTCTTCTCTTCTCTTCTCTTCTCTTCTCTTCTCTTCTCTTCTCTTCTCTTCTCTCCTCTCCTCTCCTCTCCTCTCCTCTCCTCTCCTCTCCCTGCTCTGACCTCTTGCTTTATCTTCCATATTCCATCATCTACCCTCCTCTCTCTCTCCTCTCTTACCATATAACAAATTCAATTGGTGTGTACTGAGTTATACTTGTCCTGTACCTTACCCCACATGTAAATATAAAAGTGAATGAAAAACACAATCTCACAATATTTCAGAAGTTAATGTTCTACTAAGAAAAGAAACAATAAAAAATACATGAAGACAAAAGGAGACCCCAAAAATAAGTTCAGACACAAAGTATTAGGGCAAGATAAAATTTACTCACTTAGATCACATCAAGAACAAAGCTAGAAAATACAGTTTATATGCAGACAGATGGTGGTTCAAGAAAGATAGAAACATTAAGTTTCATTTAAATAAGCAGCTCAGAGTAAAATAAACAAGAGAAAAGAGAATATGATTTTANAGGAGACCCCAAAAATAAGTTCAGACACAAAGTATTAGGGCAAGATAAAATTTACTCACTTAGATCACATCAAGAACAAAGCTAGAAAATACAGTTTATATGCAGACAGATGGTGGTTCAAGAAAGATAGAAACATTAAGTTTCATTTAAATAAGCAGCTCAGAGTAAAATAAACAAGAGAAAAGAGAATATGATTTTAAAAGAGTATTATAGACATTCACGGATAAATGTATAGCTTTGTAGTCCAGAGGACAAAGTCTTTTTAACAAAGATGTGACAAAATCCTGCTGAGGTGCAGGAGCAACAGAGAGCTGTCCCACTGTGTGCCATGCAGTAGCACTGCCTGGACTGCTGATTGTACCTAGAGGTGAGAGTTGAGATATGCAGATGAGCGGGGAGCAACTCTGGCAGAGTATAGTGGGGCTTGGAACTGGTGACCTGTGTAAAGTCAAGGGAGATATCCTACGAGCTTCCTTTAGGATGAGTCAGCAAGAAAGAAAGGAAAGCCAGTATTGATTATCGATTCACCTTATTTATCATGACATCAGGTCAAGAGAGATATCCCTCAGTATTGCCAGAAACCCTCATGGAAAAGAGAAGTCTAGTCAGCCATGTATTGTCAAAGACTCAGGTAGGATTTAAAATTTTTATTTTTTATTTTTTCTTGGCAAACCTCACTGGAAAGTCAGTAGTTTTTCTGTAACAACTACTGAGGTATAACACAAAGTCATGTTGTGTTGTTGACCAGCATTTAAAAATTAGCATATGCTTTACAGGCTGAAAAATTGCTAATGAGGAAGACATAGAGATAGAGGGTAGAAGAGGGATTACAGGAGTGGGAGTAACAGTAGGTAGTAGTTTCCCATCTTTCTTTATTGCTCCAGAAGAAGAGTAGGCTGAAAACACAGAACATTCTCCAAGAAAGAGGGATAGAATGGCCTGTAATTCTGAAGGAAGAATTAAATGTGAAATGGGAGAATGTAAATGAGGTGGGAATGAAACTGTAGATAGCTGGAGCTCAAGTGATGGTTTTCATAGTGGGATGTTATGTTTCAGGGTCCACAAAATTATTAATGGCATCTGGACCAATCCTTGAGAGAGCATCACCAGCAGATAATGGACACCAGGAAGAACATGGCAGGAGCATAATTACAGGCCTCATAGGTATATGTCACATTTGCCATGTGGGGCTATTTATTCTCTGTAATTCATCAAGAGCTACTCAGTAATCATTTCTTGATCAAAGAACTCTACAAATTTATGATTTTCCAATTGGCTTTGTTACTGGTAGTTTATGAAGCACCAGGATATATTTCTCTTTCTGCTTTTAAAGCTCAGTTAGACGGTACTAATAAGTCAAATTTAGTCCCATTATTTTCAAAGTATTAGACTAGTAGGTCTGTAGCATCAGAACGACATAGCTTAGGTCGTTTCAAACATAGAGTTATGATTTCTCTGACTTGGAGGCACAAAATAAAAATTAAGATTGAAGTGTTCACTTATTGGATACCTTCTCATTTTGAATATATGTGTATAACACACATATACTACAGTATATATGTGCATATAATGTTATACACATACATACATGCCAGTGTGCACACGTACATGCACACATAACTGTAAAATTTGTTGGTCTCTTGAAGCTTTCCACGTGGCTTAATCCTAACCTCTAGTATTCATGAGTTTATTTTTCTCCAAATACTTTTCTCTGTTTTTAATAGGCAGTTATTTGCAAAGTATTTTGTGACCATTAAAAGACTTTGAAAATGCCTCTTAGAAGCTAACGGAACACAAATATTATTGTCTACTGCTTAATAGCCAGGACTGCGATAATATGCTCAAGTATTATTTCCTCACTTCATTACCACTTAATTGAATTAAAGCTAGATTTGTATTTATGCTGTATAATTAGGAATTACAGGTATGGGACAGAAACATCCTCATTTGTGGCCATCTGTTTATAACACAGTGATAACAGCACAGTCACCATGAATCTAGTAGTGAAGACATTCATAGACAATATTAGTGCTGAAACATGGCTGTTCTTTGTTGAGGTAAAGCAATAGCCCAGTTGTTAATTGGACACAGTGCTATCATTGCCTAGGTCAACTATTCTCAACCTGTGAGTCATGACCCCTATGCGGGTTCAAATGACCCCTTCACAGGGGTGGTCTAAGACCATCTTACATATCACATATTTACATTATGGTTCATAATGGTAGTAAAATTACAGTTATAAAGTATCAATTAAAATAATTTTATAGTTGATCCTCCTCACAATATGAAGAACTATATCAAAGGGTACAGCAATAGGAAGGTTGACAACCACTGGCCCAGGCCTATATTGAGACATTTAAGTTTAATTAGTGAGTTTGATGGGATTAGACCCATGTAAGGGATTAGTTGAAATGTAACTCTGTAGAATCTGTAGGAGAGGGCTTGTATACAATTAGGTGTTGAGGGCTCTAACTTAACAAATGAGTTAATATATTGATAGTTTGAAAAGTGGTATATTTCGGGAGTAGTAAAAGACCTAGTAGAGAGAGTGGATCACCAAAGTCTGTGCCCCTGTAGGCTGTATTTTGCCCTAGCCTCTTCATGTCTTCTGTGTTTCTGCTTCTTGGTTCCCCATCACATTAACTGCAGTGTTCTGTACATCATCCATAGCAGGATAGATTCACACCTCTGGTCTCCGAAGCCAAGACAAATCTTATTCCTCTCCCAGTTATTCTTTCCATTATTTTAATCATGATTGTGCAAGAGTAGCTAACACCCATTTCATCATGTACTTCAGTTGAAATTTACGATCCTGTCAAGAACCGCCCCTTTCTAAGTGTTCATACATATCTATGTCTTCAGAATTCACTCATAAATGGTTGATTATGGATGCTGCAGCCAGCTTTCTGAATATGCCAAATGAAAATTAAGAGGTTGGACTCACTGCCAAGTCTTTCTAGAAAACAGCAGTAGAATTAATTAGTCCCTATATCGTGCTCTGAAAAAAAAAGAAAACTCATCTCCCATGAATGTAAGTAACTTCTTCCTCTTATATTTTCCTCTCGGTATTCTGCTATTGCTTTTCATGTTGCCATAACATGGGTGACATTGACATCCACAAATCTTGATCATCAAGAAAGCTATTATTGAAAAGATAGCATCCAAGAGGAGACCTCAACTAAGGGCAGAATAGTGTCAGAATTCAACACAGTGTATGGCAGTCCAAATAACTCATTAGCAAAAAGTCATTACGAGGCAATGATAAAAATCATGGACAGAAAAACTGGGAAGTGACCGGGATGACCCAAAGGTAAGTAAATATTTCACATTTCACAAATGTATTCCCTTTGGCTTATATCTTGCTCTTGTTTGTTTAATAGTTTGATATATATATATATATATATATATATATATATATATATATATATATATATATATATATTTGGCTTATATATCTTGTTTGTTTTCTGGTTTGCTATATTTTGATTTGCATGTGTGTGCACATGTATGGGCCTATGTGTGTCATAGAATGCATGGAGATGTCGGATGACAACTTGCTAAAGTTGGTTCTCTCCTTTCATAGCAGGAGCTCTGAGTTCTGATTGAACTCAGACAAGGTTAGAAACAGCAACTGTACATTCTCAACCATCTTACTGACTCAAACCATCCTCCCCGCTCCCTCTCTCTCCTCTTGATGTAGTTGAAGAGCTGAAGATGACTTGCTCAGCCCTTGGAGCCATACCCAAAACAATATAATCTTCTAATATTCCCCACAGTCGGGCATTGTGTGGCTCGTGGGGATTTCTAATGGTAGCATTCTGGAGTTCTAGCTGGGGATAAAGTCCTTTCCATGTTCTTTATAATCTATATGACCTTTATAAATCACTAAGATGTAGAGTTTTATTTTAATTACTTTATTACTTTCTTTACTGTATTATGTGTGCATGCATATATCCTCACACCATTGAAACACCTGTCTAGTCCAGAGAACAACCTGATGGAGTTGGATCACTTCTTCCATCTGTGCATCCTGGAGACTGAATTTGGTTATAAACTTGGCAGCAGAAGCCTGTATTTGTTAGGCCATATCACCCATCTTATGATATAGATGTAAACCCAATCTGAAAAGAAAATAAACAATGGCATATACCTCTTAGAATTACAGAGATGTCATCCTGCATTAGATTATTAGTTCATTTAGTGAGATTTCCAAAGTTTAAGTGCAGATTCACTGACAGCCACCATGACAGTTATATGTATTAAGGGAAACTGGAATCACCATGGGAGCTGTATAGAACAGAAGATATGATTCACACTTTTAAGAAATCTAATCTTCTTAAGGGATGGAGAGATGTCTGCCAATATGGGTAGTAGTGTGTCATGACTCTTACGTGCAACTCAGAAAAAAACAGCCTGGAAACATTGCAAAAAATTGTTTCCATTGGTACAATTCCAGAAAGCTTCAAGAAGGAGGATGTCCCAATAAATTCTGGAGGATAAATCAAATTCGACAAAGGTAGCCAGGATGGGCACAGTGGGGGAAAAATGAGCAAACTACATTAAGGCATAGCAGTGTGCAAAGAAAGCTTAGAAAACAGTGATCTGTCTGCCAGACTGATGACAGCATAATCTACATTTAATTAGGGATGCTCTTAAGGCTGAATAGGAGACCAGGGACAACACAGGGACTCTCAATGGCAGATTATGAAAAACTTGGTCCACCAGGCTGTTTACAGTGAAGAAAGTGCCACTTTCCTTCTTGTTCTCCTCATCCACTCCTTCTCCCCCACTACAGTGACAGCTGGCTGGAGGTAAGTTGTGTTCAGGGTCCCATGTCTCATTATTATGATTTATTAGTTCATCCTTTCAGAGGGGTGAGAATATAGTGTGTGCTGGATGGCGCACACTCGGGGAATTTACGTTGTACAGCTAAACATCATGCCTGTCTATCTCTTTCCAGTAATCTCCAATAATACCCAAATGGGCCTTTTATTTTAAACAGCTGGAGAGCCTTATGGTGGTTGAGAATTAAGGTGCAGAAAGAAGAAAACAGCTCAGCCATAAAGTCTGCAGGATAAACAATGCTTTCTTTAGAGCATGAACTCCTTTGCAGAGAGAAATCTCTGCTCCTCACAATGCATTAGTAACTTAACATCTCCATCTCCAGGTACACTTTTCATTTGCAAATACCCTCTTGGCATTTAATGGGCCTATTAAGGTAGAAAGCTAGGAGGTATTAGCATAGAAAGAACATTGCCAAAAGAAAAGATGAAAAAGGCCCCCTCACACAAAGCATGCTCCCCCATCTCCTTATCCCCAACTGGCATTTGCTTTTGTTTTATAACAGCAAAAATTCCCATCGTGGGTGTTTGTAATTTTAGCTAGGTAATAATTCTGCTGGCACTGTCATAAACTGCCGAAAGGTGTGTAACTCAGAGGGGGCAACAATACTAGAATGGGAGTAGCTTATTTGTAATGTATGCAGTCATTTGGTAAATAGAGAAGTCTGTGTTTTAGCCTCTCAGAGGCTTCTCTACTGGTTATTGCCATAGGATGGCAGAGGAGGGTCTTCAGTCTTTGAGACCTCTGAGTGATTGCAGTGTTCTACCTTCTGCCAAATGCCCTGAATTTTTTGACACATTGCAATTCCTCAGCCTCAGTCCCTATCCCTTCTTCAGTGTGAACCTATATGAAGACTACCAAGTGGCCATGTTAATAAGGTCCTTATATAACCACATTTCGGTGACAAAGAAAAGTCTGATGTGGGTATGAAAATACACGTTGGTGTAACGGGAAGGGCCCTACACTCGATTATCGACCTCTTCTTCTCCTCTCGGGACTTGAGAAACGATGGACAAGGATTGTGTGTCTACCCATAAGTTCACCGACCCAACACAAGTAAAGGACATACAGAGTAGCAAACTTATCACAAATTTTTAAACTAAAATAGCTCATATCACCTCTAAAGTAGTATGCTTTGGGGGCTCATCAGGTCTTCTGCTTTGGGTATTTTAGAGTGTACTGAAGCACTACCTAGGACTTATTCCCATCAGACACTCAACTGGAGATGGACCTTTCACCCTCAGGCTGTTGGAAGAACTCAGTTCCCCCGAAGCTAGAGGGCTCATATCAACTTTCTCCTTCAAATCTTGCAAAAGCAAGACTCTAGAGAGTAGGCTGTCAAGCTAGAGCTTCATAGCTTTTGTCGAGATACAAAATCAAGCAGCCACAGAATGGCACCTGTCACCATTGCATATTCCAATAAATAGCTGTAAACTTCAAGCTTAACTTCTCTCAAGGGGATTATGTGAAAGTCTGAATATTGGGAACTGAATATGCATACATTTTGCCCATCTTTCTCATGATACAATTGTGTATATATGGGTGTGTCAAGTCTACCCTCCCTCTGAAATAGCTGCTTTGATTTGATATTTTATTAATAATCGCAGCAGCCTTAAACCTGATGTGGTGTCTGCCTTATCTTTTAGTTATTTTATATGTAAAGCGTATTTGTCTTGTAAATTTTAGGTGTGTGGTGGACAGAATTCAATTGTATCATGGTAAATAATGCAGCCAAGGTGCTGAC
Organism: Mus minutoides; assembly: GCA_902729485.2. NCBI lineage: Eukaryota > Metazoa > Chordata > Mammalia > Rodentia > Muridae > Mus > Mus minutoides. The sequence continues at coordinate 58,416 of CACVCL010018905.1, read as the reverse complement.
TGTGTGTGTAGAGAATCAAACAAACTCCTGATCAAAATACTTGTCTCTGGCCTGGGTGAAATGTTAACATTCCAGCTGGGTTGGTTCAATCCATTTGGCTAAGGGACCATCCTAAGCAAGCTGCTCACCACTGAAGAGATGGGCAGAATTATTCTTTAAATACATAGTGACCCTCTTAGCAGAATCCTTGCCCCTAGTGCAGGATTGCAGCCACATAGGGCCATAAGTCTGGCCATTTCTCTAAATTATTCAGAAAGCCATAACTTTTTCTTTACTTTTGAAAAATCTCTTTTCTAAGCATGCTATGTTTAACACTTTGGGCTTCCCCAACATCTTAGACTTCCTTGGTCTTTCTGGGAATTCTTTCTCTCTACCATGTGGCTGTATATCCACTATGTGTTTGATCTCATGCCAGTTTGACTGACATAGTTTTGCCTATTGCTTCTCCATTCTCCTCCACTGGACAGCAACTGAACTTTGTAGCATGCCTACCTAGGGATTTTCTGTTGAACCCTAATAAAATTATTCTTGAGCTTCAATTTGAGTCCACTCTGAAACATTTTTTAATGACTGACACCAAGAATAGGACCCTGATTTCCTCCAGATCAATAACTACCCAATAATATGTGTTGACTGAACACATGATTTAATTAATGGAGAGGCTACAGCCATATACTCACTCCCTGGTCAGATCCATGCAAGGTTAGTACATATCTTCTTTCATTCAATGGTTTCCTTCCATGTAATGGTTAACTCGAAAATGAATAAGTCATCAGCGCCTATGATAGAAACTAATATCTCTCTTCAGACACGTCCATTAAAGGACTTAGGTATCTTTTTAAAAGATGTTTTAAATTTAAATAGAATTATATCACTTCTCCCTCACTTCAGTTCCTCCCATGCTTTCCCACTCTCAAATTGACAGCACTGATAGCCTCTTTTTCTTTGATTAATATTGTTACATACTTGTATATATGTGTATATAAGTATACATATATGTATATATATGTGTGTATGGATGCACAAATATATGAATACAACCAGCTGAGTCTATTTTTGTTTCTATGTATTCAGTTTCAGGACTGATCACTCTGCATCAATCAGTAAGGGTTCTCATCTCTAGAATTAAACAGAGCATAAAAGTGCAGCAGTAAAGATCACTACCTAGACAAATACATTTGTTTGTCTATGGTCTTTGTATCTCTGGATGTCCTTCCTTCCATGTCTTCTGCATCCTTCCAGATTGGTGATGATTCTGCCTCGTTTGTGCACATGAGTGGTTGTTCCCTGAATCAGCTTTCATTCTTTCAGCTTGATTCCCCTTGACAACCTGATCTAGTTTGCTTTCTATCACTGTGATAAACATCATGGCCAAAGACCATTTTGAAAGGAAAAATGTTCATTTCATCTTACAATTCCAGGTCATAATCCATAACTGAGTGAAGTTAGGACAGAAAGTAAAGCAGAGACCATGGAGGGATGCTACTTACTAACTTACTCAATGGGGCACCCAAGGAATTGAAATGCTTTCCCAGTGTATTAGTTAGTTTGGTTTGTTGTGTTGTTGTCATTTTTGGTGATGATGATGATGATGATGGTTTGTTTTTTGGTTTTTGGTTTTTGGTTTGTTTTGTTTGATTTGGTGGTATTTACTTGTTTGGTTTGATGTGCTTTGATTTTGCTGCTAAGAGACATGAAAAGCATGGCAACTCTTATAAGAAAACATTTAATTGGCTTACAGTTTCAGAGATTTAGTCTGTTATCATCATTGTGGATGGCATGAAGCTTAATGGGTTGTAGACAGGCATGGTGCTGGAGAAGGAGCTGAGGGTTGTACATCTTGATCCAAAGGCAGCAGAAAGAGATCGTAACCCACACTAGGCAGAGATTGTGCATATATTACCTCAACCCCCATGCCCCAAGTGACACACTTTCTCCAACAAGTCTACACCTATTCCACCAGTCCATACCTCCTAATAGTGTCACTCAAGCCCTATGGTACACACATTCAAACACATGAATTTACAGGAGCCATTTCTATTCAAACCACCACACCCTATATCCCTTTCTTTGTTTTTTTATTCTTATTTCTTTCATTACTCTTGTTTTTTCATTTCCTTCTTTCAGACATGTTCCATCGTCTCTCCAGGGTAAGGTCCCTGGAATCAGATACTTACTGTTCAAGATTCTTCTCCTGCATCACTTTGTACATCCTGCACTTTTACCAGGATTGACTAACTGGAGGTGACATGGGGGTAAAGAAAGGACAGATAGATGTATGGTCACACAGAGGAGGTAGGATTAGATTAACTGTTCTCTCTGATAGAGAAGTCAGAGCATGCTGTAAGTTCAATGCTGATGCTTCTCTGTCATAGACATGAGGATATAGCCCAACCCCTCTAGTATGCAGTGATATAACTTTGCAATATTGGCTCTTGTTTTTTACATAGTGTTGGAACTCAAATTGAAGAGGAGTAGGTGAAACTTTATGCATATTCATAGATTTGGTGTGCACAGGGATATCTAAAATTTGGATGACTCTTACAGAAGAAAAGTACTTTCCAAAAAAGGTAAGAAAGAATTTATAAACAAAAGAAATGAACTTAAGAGTGTATTTGGACATGTTCAGTACCCCCAGTTCCGGGTTCCCAAATACATAGTCAAGGAGCCTAGAAAAACCCTGCATGCTTTTCAAATGATTCCCTACTCAGCTTACCTTTACCATTGTGTACTATATCTCATAACCTGTACTTAAAAAATAATTCCTAAGGAATACTCTAATGGCTGTTGATATCTGGTGTGGAAGGAAGAGTCATATTGCTTTATGTGGACAATCTGTAGGTTACTTATGCTCCCATGGATAATCCCACATTCATATACATATAGACAGCACAAAGTGCATGCAAATACACACACACACACACACACACACACACACATGTAAGGGGAAGTTCTGATACCAACCCTATTCCCCAGTTGGTTCTTGATTTGTCAAAAAGTAGACTGGGGGCCAAAAAGTAGATTGGGTAGAGGGTACTGGTAGGACTTCCAGGTCCTTGAAGGTAAAGGCAGATGCAAGTAGAGAGGATTTTTTTCTGTTATGCTTTGGAGGAAGAGGGAAACATCTATGGGTGATTGGCCAAGGATATTTGGCAGGGGCTAGGTGAAACAAGCCACTCAGTTTAGAGTGGGAGGAGAGGCAGATATAATAAACTGGTAAGGGCACACCTGTCTAGGTAGAAGATATCTGTGCCCAGAAATTGTGCCAAGAAGGCAAGTTATACCATAATAAGCTCTGTGTGAGTGTCTTTTATCCACAGATTCAAGGTCCTTGAAATAGGCTGGGAGTTTGGTTTAGGGCTAGAGGCAATCAATCACAGAACTACAGCTGAGTGAAACAAAAGAAAGCCAGAAACCATGATCTGGTCCCAGGCAAAAATGTAAGATTTTAAAACTACAGGCACCACACACACACATCTATATCTATATCTATATCTATATCTATATCTATATCTATATCTATATCTATATCTATATCTATATCTATATCTATATCTCACATAGGCACATGTATATGTATGTACATATACATGCATATATGTATATAATTACAAACTGGAGATGGGAAAGTAAGATGAAAATATGTACAAAATATACAGAGGGACCTAGTGGGAGCCTAGAAGAATGAGTCAGAGAAGGTTATAATCATAATCAAGACTCATTGTATACAATTACAAAATTTTCAAGGAATAAATAAAAACTACAATTTAAAAAGTATCATTCTCACTTTCCCCATACAGCTACTGCAAATTAAGAGTTACAGGAATCAGAATCTTTTTAGTGTAAAACAAAAGCAGAAATGACAAGAAAAGGATTTTAAAAAGCAGAGAGAGAGAGAGAGAGAGAGAGAGAGAGAGAGAGAGAGAGTGCTAAGAGAAATCTATCGAGTATCCAGATATTACTCAGTATCCCTAAAATTTTGCTGCCCTGCAGCTGCTTCTCCTCTACCAGAAAACAGCTCCATAGAGGTGTATTTTGGTCCCTGCAGCAATAATCCACTGGAGCGATGGAGCAAGGAAGCTCCACCATCCAATTATATGGTCTGTTGTCTCATTTTTCACCCACACTAGCCACACCTGCCACCCTTCCCTTCCCAGTTTCATTTTATGCTTGCGGACTTATCCTCCTTGCTTCACATGACAGTTATAACCCATTCTGAGTCACCCCAGAATCACATTAATTTCAGAAGTCGACATGACTCACTTCAATTATGTATTTGGAAATAGTATTCACCTCAGCCACTATCCATTTCAGTCAACATTATCACCTGAACTTGGAATAGAAATAATGAGAGTGAATCATGAAAATAGAAATTTGGGAATGATGAATGACAGTGGACTTTGCTCCTTGAGTGAAGATACAGACACACACACACATATACACACACACAGACATGGTCCACATTTTTACACCATGTACACACATATGAAATGAAAACCTAATCTATAGTAATTCACATATTTACATGTCATGAATACAAAAATCAGGAATCTGACATTTAGCAAGAGCTGTTAACTAATTTCATCAATTTCTAATTGACAATATTGTGGTTGTATCAAACAATCTTTAGAGCATATGACATAAAAGAAAAACTGAAATTTTATAATGTCCATGAGGAACATTGTATCATAGCAAGGGAAGCAGACACACACTTGGATATGGTTCCTTGCAATTAAACAAGTTATATAATTGAAACTGGAGGTCTTATCCCCAGCTAAATTGAGCAGAGGCTAGACCAACAAATAGAATCTGTATTAGCAACTATTGTGGATATGCTTTTATGGAATACACCTGTTAAACAGTGTTGAGAAAAAAGAACCGGTAAGTAGTTAGATAAAACTGTGGAAATAGCCATAAAACCTAGCTATATTCTTGTAATGGATGGAACCTGAACTGTGACCCACAGACTCATGCTTAAATGTTTGTTCTCTAGCTGACACTATTTTGAGGTGGGGCATAGCTGGACAAAATAGTTTGCTGAGGATCTGACCTGGAAGGTAATATATCCTGGCCCCACTTCCAGACTGAACATTCTCTCCTTTCTTAAATACAGAGGGTGTGGGGGCAGTGAGGTACAAGGGAATCTATTCTGAAGCTTCTGTCATCATGGATGGGGGGGACTACCTGTCAATCAAGATCCAAAATAAACCCCTCACTTAAGTTGCTTCTTTCAAGTATTTGACAATAGGAATAGGGAAAAGAAAAGACAAATATGCAAAACCAAAAACCTGATGTACCTACTAAGGGCTAGGGCCAACGAAGCCACTCAGGCTACTACAAAAAGTCTACCTTCTGAAGAAATTTGGATCCATAACTTAAGGAATCAATCCTTGGCATCTGACCCCACACACGTCACTATGACAACATCTGCAAAATCTAGTTCTGACTTTTCCCATTGTAAACAGCAGCAGGTCATGAGCAGGGTAAGTAGAAAACATGTAACAAGGCTGCCAGAAGAAGAACACAAAATCCCATGAAGTTCTCTGAAAGAAGTCTTCCAAAGATAGATGTGTTCTGCTAAAGTGGCCTGGACATACTAAGTCATCAGAGGGAGACTATCATAGTCACACGACTGACAACAGGGCAGAGAAGAAGTGTTGTAAGACAGTCTGAGGAAGGTCAGTGAGCACATTGGACATTCCTATTGAATACTAAGATGTTGAACTGGAATAAGGATCTACAAGTCTGAATTGCAGGTGTTTCCTTAATGGAGATAATCATTTTAAATTTCCTAGATCTAGCTGATGTACATAGGCATGGTATAGAGAAAATGATGCCAGAGGGCATGTAGACTGAAGAGTGACATTGATAGGTCTATTCTAAGACATATTAAGACTTAGTGGTTAAGAGAGAAATGAAAAATAAGCAAAGGAACAGTCCACCATCTACACCTGGAATCTGAGGCTGTTCTACAGACCACAGTGTATGGGTCCTGCCAGGAGAGAGCTGTTCTACCAGGAGTGCTCATACTCCTGGGCCAAAAGGTGAGATCTCCACTTTCTCTCCAATAACTGCCTGGAGTGAGGCCAGCCAGGAGTTCACAGAACCCAGGAACAGTGGAGCAGCTAGGATAAGATGCTTCTGGTCCACCACCTGTACTCTGGAGCTGAGGCTGTTGCACAACCCATTGCGCATGTGTCTCACTAGGAGAGAACTGGTCTCCCAGGAGTGCTCATACTCTTGAGCCAAGAGGCAAGATAGCCACTTTCTCTCCAATAACCTTCTGGAGTGGGGCCAGTGAGGAGCATACAAGGTTCAGGACCAGTGAAGGAGCTGGGATGGGAACCTTCTGGTCCACCATCTGCACCAGAGCTTGGGCTGTTCCAGAGAGCTCTGTAAAAAAGTTCCTCCAGGGGAGAGCTGGTCTCCAAGGAGTGCTGACACAGGTTTACAGACCCACAAGAGGGACAAGCCTCAGCCAGAGACAGCCAGACCATCTAATACCAGAGATAACCAGATGGCAAAATGCAAACACAAGAAACTTACCAACAGAAATCAAGGCTACTTGGCATCATCAGAACCCAGTTCTCCCACAGGAGCAAGTACTGGATACACCAACATACAGGGAAAGCAAGATGTGGATTTAAAAGTGGGCACAGAGCTAAACAAAGAATTCTCAACTGAAGAATGCCAAAGGGCTGAGAAGCACCTTTAAAAATGTTCGAAATCCTTAATCATCAGAGAAATGCAAATTAAAACAACCCCGAGATTCCACCTCACACCAATCAGAATGGCTAAGATCAAAAACTCATGTGACAGCGGATGCTGGCGAGGATGTGGAGAAAGAGGAACACTCCTCCATTGTTGGTAGGATTGCAAGCTGGTACAACCACTCTGGAAATCAGTCTGGCAGTTCCTCAGAAAATTGAACACAGGACTACTTGAGGACCCAGCAATACCACTTCTGGGAATATATCCAGAAGATGTACCAACATGTAAGGAGGACTCATGCTCTACTATGTTTATAGCAGCCTTATTTATAAAAGCCAGAAGCTGGAAAAAAATACCAGATGTCCCTCAACAGAGGAATGAATACATAAAATGTGGTACCTTTACATACTGGAGTACTACTCAGCTATTAAAAACAATGAATTCATTAAATACTTAGGCAAATGGATGAAACTAGAAAATATTATCCTGAGTGAGTTTACCCAATCACAAAAGAACACACATTATGCACTCACTGATAAGTGAGAATGGAATACCCAAGATACAATTCACAAACCACATGAAGCTCAAGGAGAAGGAAGACCAAAGTGTGGATACTTTGGTCCTTTGTAGACAGGGACTCAAAATACCCATGGGAGGAGTTACAGAGACAAAGTACAGAGTAGAGACTAAAGGAAAGGCTACCCAGAGACTGTGCCATCTGGTGATCCATCCCATATACAGTCACCAAATCCAGACACTATTGTGGATGCCAACAAGTACTTGCTGACAGGAGCCTGATATAGCTGTCTCCTGAGAGGCTCTATCAGTGCCTGACCAATACAGAGGTGGATGCTCTTAGCCAACAACTTGGTTGAGCACAGGGGTCCCCAATGAAGGGGCTAGAGAAAGGACCTAAGGAGCTGAAGGGGTTTGTAGCCCCATAGGAGGAACAACAATATGAACCAACCAGTTTCCCCAGAGCTCCCAGCAACTAAACCACCAATCAAAGAGTACACATGTAGAGACTCAAGGCTCCAGCTGCATATGTAGCAGAAGATAGCCTTCTTGGCCATCAGTGGGAGGAGAGGCCCTTGGTCCTGTGAAGGTTCTTTGCCCCAGTATAGGGGAATGCCAGGGCCAGGAAGTGGGAGTGGGTGGGTTGGTAAGCAGGGAGAGGGGGGAGGGGATAGCAGGTTTTCAGAGGGGAAACCTGGAAAGGGGATAAAATTTGAATTATAAGTAAATAAAATATCTAGTAAAAAAAATAAGCCATTAAAAATAAAGATGAAATTGAGAGCAGACTAGATTCCTGCACAGCAAGCCAGCAATGAATTTGAAGCAGGAGAGTGAACATCATGAGGAGACTGAATCCTACCAATGCATAAAAGAGAAATTGAGACACAAGGTATAATTAGCACAGTATTGAAAACAAGAAACAAAAATCATAAATTCCTCAGAAAGGCCAAAGAATCCTGTTGTTACTACAGGGTATCACATAAACCTACTGATGGTTTTACATTGAGTTTAGTCATTTATGGCTGTAAAAGCCATTCTTCACTCACAGGCCAAAAACCAATAACAAATAGTCAATAGGATCTTGATATTACAGATTATTTTCTCAGCTTTGAGCTTTAATTAGTTCTATGCTATCAGGCATCATGCAAACTCATGGAAAACAAGAAATCGGTGCCCAGATACAAAACAAGAGGGAGAACACATGCTATGATTTTGGAATATATTAAAATTTACTTTGCTATATATTAAAACTTCTCTGCAGGTATGAGGACCTAAAACAAAGGGAAGAACTGGACTGTGAGAAGCCAGGAGGGCTTAGGAATTGCTGACCGATGTGGTATGCACCTGGCTTTACTTTGCGGTGCAGGTGTGCTCGTTTGTATAGAAACACATTTTACCCATCCAAGCCCCCAGAGAGCCCAGCTCCAGACAAGCTCTTCTTGTTTGCTTCCTTCCCATAAATTGGAGCAAACATCAGTTTGGAACTTTGAGATTTTAAGAGTCTCTAGTTTGATCTGTCTTAATGAATGAAGGGAACACTAGGCACAAGAACACAAAGATGCTGAGACGAAATACCTGAGATCATTCAGTTTCATATTCAAGTCAAGCAGATGTACGATCATCTAGACACATCTGACAGTATCTCTGAGGACATGTTTAGCAGGCCAACTATGGATATGGACAGCATCATCCCACTGCCTGGATGCACAGAATCCAAATAACAACAACAACAACAACAACAACAACAACAACAAAAAACCAGAGATATATGTCATAAGCCAACTGATCGCAACATGAATTGCTCTGTGATGCTTGTAGACATAATGTGCCCAGTTGCCTCTTGCTCCTGTAGCCATAGCTACAGACTTCTTTCCTCACTTTTCCTGCCATGGTGCCCTGTACCCTCAAACTTTGATCCAAAATCAAATCTTCCTTTCTTTTATCAGACATATTGTCAAGCAATGAGAACTATAACTAACACAATGCCCAGAATGAAACAGACAGTATACGAATCATCTCAGAAAGTCTGGCTTTCCAGCAAACACCAAGAACACTTCCAGCAAGTGGGAGAAGGACATGAACTTCCTAGAAGAAATCGGCTTTGGGGGAATGGCACGCATGCTGTAATTCGTGATGACATGGTCTGATATTTGTACACAGAGAACTCATGTGCTGCATCTCTGCAGATTCTAAGGCAGTACCATATCCCATCTCTTCCCTCCTTCTCCACACACAGTTTTCCAATCAGATAAAGGGGAAAAGCTATGGGTCCCAGAAAAGAAAGGGCTAACACTTCTCAGTACATCTGAGCAGGGGTTGAGAAACTCAGCATTCAGCACCTACATCTGCTGGGAACTTTGAGGCAGGATAGATTATCTGAGGACTTTATGAACCAAGCCCTCCAACTGTAAAGACAATTCTAGCACCTAGGCCATAAAATTATTGCCATTACTAAATAACTAGATGCATGAACATGCTTAAAACACTGCTAGAGGCACATGGAACTTAAAATATCATGGATTCTAAACTGGTATTAATAACCTTGTCAGTTTTCTGTGAGCTAGGTGATCAGCTGCCAAGCACCTTGTTGTGAGAGCCCAAGTGTCCTGCCACAGGTTTTCTCTGCCAGGGGATGCTCTTTTCTTTTACATTGCCTTTCCTCTTTCTTTCTTTCTTTCTTTCTTTCTTTCTTTCTTTCTTTCTTTCTTTCTGTCTGTCTGTCTTTCTGTCTGTCTTTCTGTCTTTCTCTTTCTTTTTGAATTAAAAATAGATTCTTCTTTCATACAACACATTGAAACTACAGTTTACCCTCCCTCCTCTCCTCTGATCTTCCTCTAACCTCCCCTCTCCCCCAGACCCACCCTCCCTCTGTTTCCTATTCAGAAAAGATCAGACCTCCAAGAGACAACAGCTAAACAAGGACAAGATAAAAGAATAAAATAAAAGACAAGGCAAAATCCTTAACAGTAGGGACAGTGTGTAAAGGACTCTTTTGGTCAGCCAGGGACTTTTCAAATTTGCACAGCACTCTATCTCCTCTGTACCTGCCTAAACATTCACAACTGGTATGTTATTTCCAAACCTCCTTCAAATTCCTAGCTGATCTTTTCAGATCACCAAACAAGAGGCTTTTTGTATTATATTTTCTCTGGCCTCACTTAACATTTAACTGTTGTTCAGAAGTTTTTCTACCCACAGGTTTTCTTTACTGTTTCACATCTAAATTAAACCAGTTAAGCAAGATCTCTAGTTCCTATATCTGTTATAAAGACATAAGGGGCATTTTATAACATGGTGGCTGTAGACCAGTTTTCTGAGTATATTCCCTAACATTTAAGCAACAAAAATCTTGCCAGGTTTTCTCTTTGCTCACTTTTACTTGGATTGGTTTGGTTGCTTTGGGTTTATTTTTTCTTTCTTTGTTTGTTGTGTTCTCTTTATATTCAGTGTTCTGGATCATAAAACATTTCTTTGCATTAATTATTTTGAGTATAGTTAACAGAGATAGCCAAATATATAATGGAATATTATATTAAGACTTAAAAGGGTAAAAGCAAATTAACACACATTCAAGAATCATGGCTTTGATATTTAAGCTTAGAGTAAAGTAAGAAATAGAAGTTAACCCCCAAGCATGGCCTGAGCTGAGTTCCAACCCTGGCCCAAAGGCCTGAGGCAGTTGCCAATGAGAACAAGTATTTCAACTGTCAACTTGGCACACCATAGAATCAACCTGGAAGAGACTTAAATAGGAATAATCTATATCAGTTTGGCTTCTGGGAATGTCTGTGGGGGATGGTCTTGATTTTTTTTTTCATTTTTTTTTCTCTTTATTAGATATTTTCTTCATTTACATTTCACCTGTTATCCAGAAATTTTCCCTTACCCTCCCGCGTCCCCGCCCTGCTCCCCTACCCACCCCCTCCCACGTAATGGCCCTGGCATTCCCCTGTACTGGGGCATATAGAGTCTGTATGACCAAGGGGCCTCTCCTCCCAATGATAGCCAACTAGGNCCTGGAGGCAAGGAGTGTTATCCACAAAGCTAACTCGCCAGCCCATGGAGAGTCAATTAATGACAAAAAAAGAAAGAAAACGTTAACTCCAATTAGAACAATAATTATGTATTTAGGAGACTTATAATAAGTCTGTGTTCTCACCTTTCCACATCTATCTAAATAAATCCCTCAGCAATTATGGGTAAGATTTCAAACATTAACTTATAGAAGAACAAAGGCAATAGAGATGAAAATTTGCCAAATCTCTCAAGGCAGGCTGGATACTATGAATTTTAAAAGTGGAGGGCAGAGGGTCACAAAATTTAAAAAGAACATATTTGAGTAAATAAAAGTTAAACTATTTTCACACAAAAAGTAACTTTAATTAAAGAAGTAAACATGTTCTAGAACTTTCAGTGAATAATTTCCCAAAAGAGGATCAGTTTCTTTATACAAAGATTTCAATTATTAAATAAAACAGGATCAAGTCCTGGGGGAACAGAGCTTATAAATGTGGAAATGTGTGAAGTTGCTAAACATGTTGAAACAATCAACTTTAATAGTTCTGTGAATCTATAAACATGATTAATGAAATGATACTTTCTTGTGTTAGTGTTTAACTTAGAAATACATCTTCTGGTATACTTATTCCATAGATAAAGCATATCTCTCTTCATTCCATTTCTGCCTCGCAGTTGTGTTTATTCATTACAGCAACGTTCATTGGCAAAATCCATAAAGAAACTAATTATGATACTTGCTTCTATAAGTCAGAAGTTAACAGATTATATAGTTGGTCCTTATTAAATTCAAGCACATCACAAAATATTGGAGAAAGAGTCAATGTAAACAGGTAGAAGACCTTGAGAATTTTTTCAGAGAGATCTCAGCATGTGAAATTGCCAGCCAAGCTTTCAGTTGAGAGAGAAGTTAGAAACTCATATGCATAAAGAAGTAGATGAAAAGTGTAGCCATCTAAGACCAGCAAGAGTGTATGGAGGCACTTGTGGGTGAAGAATAAGCACACCTCTGTAGGACTATAGGCAGAAAGAAACATTTAAATGGAAAGGACTTCTGCATCTAGCACAGGGGCAGTGAGTACAGAGGATGGACCTCGTTCTTCATGCATGTCACCAGCATACAGACACCACATGGAATAATGATGAGCAGCTATCTACTATAAGCCAGAGTAGGCAGTTACTACTGGACAGGGCCAAGTTATGTTATTTTGTTTTGGTTATTTACTTTTTTTTTTTTTTTTTTTACATCTCATATTCCTTTCTTGAGAGAAGCACCAGGATACAGTAAAGAAAAAAAGATCCAACTCTAGTTGTGGTAGATAAAGATAAGAGGACCATGTAAGGAAGACAAAGATCAGGTTAGTGAAGGGAACAACACTAAGAAGGAAAGAGACACACACCTGCAGATATGGACTGTTAGGGTATAATCTCAATATTGGATGCGTATGAAGAAATCCTTTAAAGGTTGGCCACACCACCCAGGAGGAGCCCAACTGCTGGAGCATAATGATCACAATGGATGAGAAAAAAATGTCACTGTTCATAAACAGACCAGAAAAACCTTAAAAACACAGAGTAGTTAACAAGTGAACCTCAAAGCATGGAGTAGCTGACAGGTGCTCCCCTTGCTTCAGAAGTGACCAGTAATCAGGCATAGAATCAATACTGTTCTGAGAATGAACAAGAAATACTTACCAGCAGTACCCTAAAAAATAATCTTTTCTTTTTTCTTCAAGTAAATGTGCTTTAGAAAAACTAAAGAATACTTAAAATAGTATGAAAGTATTTTAATAGTAAGATAAAAATATAATACAATAAAACAAAAATTATCTAATTGAAGTTGGACATGTCAGACCAACAGAAGGAAAGTCTAAGAGAAAGAGTAAGAGTCAGAAACCCATTCATTCCCAGATATATATATATATATATATATATATATATATATATATATATGTGTGTGTGTGTGTGTGTGTGTGTGTGTGTGTGTATCATCCCACATGTTTATATCACACACACACCATACACCACACACTGGGCAGACACATGCAGTCCCTGCTTCAGTTTCTGTGTATTCATACGAGCTTAATGGTGTTGATTTAGAAGGCCTTGTTTTCTTGGAGTCCTCCATGCTCACGGGGTATTACACTCTTTCTACCTTCTTTTCTCAGGGTTCCTTGAGCACTATGGGGAGAAATTTGAAAGAGACAGCCCGTTTAGGGTTGAACGTTCCAAAGTCTCTCACTGAGTACTGTCCATCTGCTGTAGGATGAAGCTTCGCTGATGATGACTGAGCAACTGATTACTGTATATGGAAAGGACATTAGAAGCTATTTTATTGCTCCCTTTTTTAGAAGAGTAGGATTTGGTTTTACCCTGGATCCTTGGGCTATCTACTCTCAGATTTCTGGTCAGCCCAGAAGTATCAGACATGGGTTCTATCTCATGGAGTTAAATAAGCATTGACTGTTTACTCCCACAAAGAGATCAGCATGATGAAACATGTAACTCATAATTGGAAGAACAATATAACTGAGATTCACATAGATATTATACACACATTAAAATGTCTATTATGATGTTCATGGGCTCAGGTAGGACATGTGACACTGAAATCTAATTTCTCAGGATGAAGTTACAATGGATAAGATTAAGGGTGGGTTAAAATCTTCAAAAAAGAATATATTGTTTACCTTTAAGTCACAGGAGTAAGAACCATCCAGATGAAATGCAGACAAAAGAAACACTGACAGTAATAAGTCAATAAGAAGGAAGTGATTGTGTTCCAATGTCTTCAAGTGAAATAATGTGGTCTTGAATGATGGCTCCCAAGAAATGAAGGAAAAAGTTCAGAAAACAATACTGGAGCAAACAAGGATTATTTTTTGCTAATTTGATAGTTAGCATAAATCCCTAAAGACAATATGCTCAGGAATTGAAACAAAAGAATGCTGCTATCTATCACAATCACACTCCCATTAATTATGATTATAAAAGCAGCTAGAGAAAGAAATGCATTACAGACAGAAAACAAAACTCTTGAGATGACAGACATGCATGCAGAAAAAGAACAGAGAAAAGAACATAGCAGAACACCATCACTATGATGGGAAAGGGACAGGGGAAGGAGGGACAGAGAGAGAGAGAGAAAGAGAGAGAGAGAGAGAGAGAGAGAGAGAGAGAGACCTGTGATGTGACACAGAGAGAGAGAGACAGAGAGACAGAGACAGAGAGATAGAGACAGAGAGAGAGACAGGCAGAGAGAGACAGAGAGACAGCTCACACACAAGAGACTGTTCACTTGAATCTAAATGTCTGGAGAGAATATTTTTATAAAAGTTAAAATCATAGCACGGACATATTTAAAGGAAAGACTTCAACACTATACTCTCCAGATTGACAGAAACACATTCCTACATAGGATTAATATCAAATAGAATTGTGTGCTTCACAAAGATATGCAAGGAATTAAAGATTGTAAATACTAGACAAATATGTAAAATCAGTTCTTGTTGTTTAAATACTATTAAGAGACAATTTGTTCCTTAGAAAAATAACTGAAATCTGAATAGGGTTTATCACATGGAGGATTGAATTCTAATCAAACATCAACAAAAGCAAAAGAATTGTCGAGAGAAAAAATGGCAACCAGATACTTTAAGGATATTTCATTTTGAATTAAATAGTATATCACTGAAATAAAATGATGATAAATTATTTATAACATAAAATCAAAAGGAAGGGATGAAATAACAAAGTACACATTGAGAGAGAAAGACAGTTAACAGTTCAGTGAGATAAACTTGAACAAGAAACTAGAATTCAATCCACTCAGAATGCAGACAACAGGGAACAAAGTAGAAATAAGCAGGGCTACATGCAAAATGACTAGTTACAGAAAAGAAACAGACTTGAGGAAATGAAAGTTTACCATGAAGATAAAACTCTAGTCTTATCAAGATATGAGCCTTTCAGGCAGACCTAAACATATAACATAAATGTATATTGTCAACAACAGGAGTACTTTAAATCCCAGACACAAATATGGTACCCATGAAATGACTAAGATTTGTAGTGACCATACCAAACAGAGGTCGGCTATAAATTTTATGTTTAGGAAATACATATTGCTTACAAAGGACAAACTGATAATAAACTGAGAAGTTAGGAAAAAACTGAAAATATTAAGTATTTATGCAGCTAAGCCCTCAGTTTCTAAAATAGTTATATAATAACAAACATTTGAACCTGACAGAAAAGAAAGTGGGCAATAATCTGGAACTCATGGGCACAGGAAAAACTTTCTGAATAGAGCAATGTTAACAGAGTTCCTTAATCTCAACAATTACTAAATGAGACCTCAGAAAACTGAAAAATTTCTGCATAGCAGAAAACACTTATTTCGACAAAGCAGCAGCCTGCTTAATGAGAAAAGATTCTTATCAGCTATACATCCTATAGATGGCCAATATCCAAAAATATATAAATTAAAAAAATAACCTAGATATCATTGAAACAAATAAACTTATTAAAGTATGTTCTGCCTGCAAAATACATTGGGGAAATGGTAGAGGAGTCAGAGGGGGAAAGAAGACACCAGGACAACATGGCCCATCAAATCACCTAAGCTGTACTCACAAAGGCTCAAATAGCGACTGACTCAAGCAGCAAGCATGCAGCAGGCATGGGTCTGCACCAGCTCCTCTGCATATATTTTATGGCTGTTAGCTTGGTGTTTACACTGAACTCCTAACAGTGGGAGCGTTGTGTCTCCTCCATTTTGGCCTCCCTTTGGGACTCTTTTTCCTTCTCTTGGGTTGCCTTGTCCAGCGTCCATATGAGAGTTTTTGCCTTGTCTTAATGTATCTTGTTTTGTCATGTTGGATTTTTGTCTCTTGGAGGCCTGCTCTTTTTTGAAGGAAAGTAGAAGTGGAGTAAATCTGGGGGAGATGGGACATGAGGGGGAACTGAGAGAAATTGTGGGAGGGGAAACTGTGGTTAGGGTATATATTGTATGAGAGAAGACTCTATGTTCAATTTAAAATGGGGAGTACATGTGTAAATAGAGAACTCTTAGTAGAAAAAAACTCAAATGGCCAAGAAATACTCTGAGAAATGTTCAACATGCTTATCAACAGGGAAATGCAAATCAACAGTACTTTAAGATTTCATCTTAACCTGTCAGATTGACTAAGATCAATAAAACAAGTGATACCTCCTACTGGCAAGGATGTGAATTAAACAAAGCACTCATTCATTGCTGGTGAGAGTGTCACCTTGTACAGCCAGTATGAAAATCAATGTATCAGTTCTGTGGGAAGCTGAAAATCTATGTACCTCAAGATCTAGCTATACCACTCTTAGGCATATACTCAATGAACATTTCATCCTATTACAATGACACTTGCTCAAATATGTTCATTGCTACTCTATTTATACTAGCCAGAAATGGGAAATATCCATTTCTCAAAGAAGTGGATAAAGAAAACATGGTATATTTACACAATTACTCAGCCATTAAAAAAATAAAATCATGAAATTTGTATTTAAATGGATGGAACCAGAAAAAAGAATCTTCCTGAATGAGGTTACCCAGCCCTATAATGTATGCTCTTATATGTGAATATTGGCTGTTAAGTCAATGAGAATCAGGCTACAATTGCAACAACCATGAAAGGTAGATATATTAAAAGGGACTAAGGGGTGACTGCTAGGTCTACATAGAAAAGGGAAATAGAATAGATAGTTATGGATGGATGGGAGATCCTGTAACAGGAGTATCATGTTCAGAGGAGAAAGAAAGACAAGCCTAGTTATAGAATATGGGCTATTTGAAGGGTAATATGGAAACCTAATACAGTAGAAACGTCCTAAAACATACATATATGAAGGCAATCTAAATGAAGTTGCCAAATAATGTAGGAGACAGATTTCCAACAGGACATCTCTTGTTGATAAATCCATCTTACAATACAATGCTTCAGTTATATCTAATTGAGGTGTTGGTTAAAAAGGTTCCATGAGAATTCTCAAAGAATTCATGCTGTGGCCAAGGCTATCTATAGGTTGTTCTCCACAAACAGACATCAAATCCCCATTGCTAAAGAAAACACCTACACAACTCAATGAGCATGAAGCCAAGCTGGTGGCTACATAGAGTCTTCAACTCTCCATGTTAACATATTTAGTACAGCAGGGCACTCTGCACATTTCCTAAGTGTTGGGGGGGGGGGGACATAAAGACCAACACATCCATAAAACCTTCTATCTACAATGGTGCCCTACCTACAAGATATGCTAGCTCACTTGTGGTACAAAGTTTATGGGAGTAACCAACAAATATCTTATTTGACTAAAAGTCCACTTTACAAGATGGCCCACCATACCCAACATAACTTGGATGACCAAGAAACAGAAATTAGATAGCCAGGGACCTAGGATAAAATAAAACACTGTTGTTCTAAAATATAGTAATAAAATGACTCATAGTGATTATTCTGCTAGACTCATGGATCAGTGCCTTGCTCAACAGAGAAGATCCTTCCTGTAGAAGATGGGAATAAATGCAGAGATCCACAGTCAGATATTATGTAGAGAATTAGATACCTTAGAACATTCAACCATAAATGGGATGTCTTCATCATACCTCTTCTCTCAGGGTTTAGGGAAACCTGTAGAAAAGGAAGAAGAGTGTTCCTTGGGTATGTATTATGGTTTAGTGTTTTTGATAAGATTCCTGGGTGTGTAGGCGGGTGGGTATCTGTGTCTATATACAATTCTAGTGCCTTTTCCTGAGCTTTGTTCCTTTTGTTTGTTTTGTGCTAGTCTGATGCATTCGTTTTTTTCATTGTTTTATCTTACTTTATTTTTATCATCGGATTTTAGAAGCCTGTT
Organism: Mus minutoides; assembly: GCA_902729485.2. NCBI lineage: Eukaryota > Metazoa > Chordata > Mammalia > Rodentia > Muridae > Mus > Mus minutoides. The sequence goes on along the minus strand of CACVCL010018905.1, from coordinate 40,281 downwards.
TATTTTCTAATGGGAAGCAGAAAGGAAGTTGATCTATATTGGAAGGGAGGTGAGAAGGAACTGGGAGGGGCACAGGAAGGGGGAATATAATCTGAATATATTATTTGAGGAATATAAGCCTGTTTTCAATAAAAGGAAAATAAGAAATCTGTATTCATAAGCAAAATATTTATGAGTCTGTTTCTTTTCAATAAAATGTGAATCACATATCAAGATAAATCCTATATATTCAGGGACATAAAATAGTCCTTAATGATTTAAGTGACTATGGATAGTACAATAGAGAATTAACACAAATCAGTAACCATAGTTGCTCATAATATCTTCAAATATTTTATAACACACAACACTTCTTGAAATAAGTGATGGGTTAAAATTTGAAGAAATAAAATGGGAAGTATTTTGAATAAGTTGAAATGTAAGCATCACATATTAAAATGTCTGAGCAACCTCTGAAGCACCACATTGTGGAGAGGGGGTTTCTGGTGTTGTGCTACACTGGATGAGAAGGAAAGGAGAGGAAATCACTTTACATCAAGAGAAATGTGTAGGGAAGAAAGCAAAACTCAAGATCAATACCCAAAAGGAATATTAAAGTTAAGACTGAAAGGAACAAAATAGCAAACAAAAGAGTTGTTTTGAATCACCAAGAATACTAGTTCTTAAAAAAAATAAAAGAATACAAAATTTGGTATTAATCTAGAGAAGTAAAAATACTCCAGCCTCAGCCACCAGCATCATGATGGAGCAGGGAGACACAACTACAGACTCAACAACTATTAAAAGAGTAATAAAGGAGATAGTGGATAGAAAGATTAAACTTACAAATGCAACCAATAAATACAGGCATCTTTTAAACCTTGAGAATGGTCAAAGATTATTCAAGAAATTATATATATATATATATATATATATATATATATATATATATATATATATATATGAAACCCTAATTATATATATATATATATATATATATATATACACATATCCCCTAACTACCTGTAATTCCAGCCTGAGACTATCAACACCTTCTTCTGTATTCTTATTCCAATCAAGTCAGACACTATAAGAAAAATACAGATATTCTACAGACTGAAATATATAATCAACAGAGATACAAATATTCTAACATCCAAGTCAAGGAATCTTTTCCAGAAGATAAAAATAAAATAATGTAATAAATGAAAAGAGACTATAAACTGAAAGGGTAACTCATGTCCAGTGTGATGAAAAGATACTATGACTACTGATGCTGTAATCAGAGGAATACAACACTGTTTTAGCAGCTGAAAACTAATATCATTTACCATAGTACAAAACCCTTTACACATGCAGAGGGTACATATGTAAGAACATCCAACAATCCAATTTTAAAAACACTCAAAATGTAAGCCAAACAAGGGAACTTCCTTGAGAAAAAGACTTCAAATATAAATCAGACCTGGAGCTGGAGACAAGGCTCAATAAACAAGAGTGTGCATTGCTCTTGTAGAGAACTGGGCCTTGGCTCCCAGCACTCACACCTGGAAACTCCTAACTACCTGTAATTCCAGCTTGAGAATATCGACACCCTCTTCTGGACTCTAAGAGCAACTGTATATGGACAGACACAAAGGTTCATATACACATAACTTAAAAAGTAGCATGAATCCTTAAAAACAAAACCTGGAGTTAACATCACATTTTTAAAGATTTATTTTATTTTTATTTATTATATGTAAGTACACTGTAGCTGTCTTCAGACACTCCAGAAGAGGGCACCAGATCTCGTTACGGATGGTTGTGAGCCACCATGTGGATGCTGGGACTTGAACTTATCACCTTTAAAAAGAGCAGAAACAAAAGAACTAAACAGCTCTTGTTCCAAATGGTCCAAGAGGAAATTGCTTTACTCTCATTACTTAATGCATTTTCAACACAGTGACAATCATGCAGTGAATTATGAATAGAATCTGTGTCTTAAATATATATTGTTAACAGACAAGAAAATTAATTAATTTTTTTGTAAATACCAATTAATCAAAAACAAAAGCTCATTCAATGAAATTAAGTTTTTATATCATCGAAATACTTTGGTACACAAAACTGGAAAAAGTAGAAACCAGCCTGCAGTCCTGCAGTCTCAGAAAGCTGATGGCATAATGAGGCAACCAGATACTGCCGTCATCTATTTGGAAAAAGACACCAGTGTGGTAATGTCTTCTGTAGTGTTGGTTTACTTCCAAAGTTATTAATTTCAAAGTGCTTTATGTTCATGGGCAGGTACAAATGTGGCCATGTTAAATATATATTAAGTATAAAGGGGATGACTCTCGTAAACTTTTAATCCAGTCAGAAACTCGTCAGGAACTGTTCTCTGTGCTCATACATGGACAGATGAGCTCACCATGACCTGGAAAGTTTTCTTTGTCCATGATTGAGAAGAGTGTTTATAGTCACAAGAAAGCACCTGGTACTTTTTTCAGCTTCATGGTGCATCAATCCCAGAAGCAAAGGTGGAGCTGCTTCTGTTAACCATCTGGGTGCATCCCATTGGTTCTCTCAGCATGGTCACTTCACACTAACCCTGTCATTTAACATAGCTCTCTGTACTGCTGGACGCACAAAGCCTACTGCCAGGACCACCTGAGATGCAATGAAACAGATAGATTTCAGGAATGACCTTGAAGTAAAAGGACTCCAGATCTTTGTCATTCATCCCTCCACAAGCATCTCCTCAGAATCCACGAGCATACAGGAGGAAATAAGAAATTCTATTCTCCATGTTGGAAGAATTCCTCATAGTCCTGTTATCATTACTTAACTAATTTTTAAAAAAATTCAGAAAGTGCTGATCCAAAGCTGACTGATAATCCCTAACATCTCCAGCAGACCTACAGTAATAGCTCCATTGAGGAAATCTGTCCTGTGTTGAATGTTTTCCTTAGGGCCTTCCCTGCTTGGAAACATGGGAAACATCACATTTTATATCAGTTGGATTTTTTTTTTCGTGCCCATCTCTGGAATCAAGTCTTCTTTTCCAATATCTGTACTCTTCATCCACAATATTCCTAATAATACATTCTCTCAGTGACTAGGGATGCAGTTTACTTGAGTTAGTGCTCACTTAAAACATATAAAACTTTAGGTTTAATCTCAAGCATCACATTTGCTTGATGAGGTGAACATGCCTATGATTACAGATAGTGAGGGCAGGAGACAGGGGGATCAGAAATTCAAGGATATCCTGGAGATGCCAGCCAGAGTTACATGAGACTTTAACTCAAAAACACATATGTGATATGATAGTAGTTTTTAAGTGCTGAAGAGAATCTGATACATTATTTGATCTTTAGCTCTACACTAGCCAAGCTCTTCAGTGGTGTGTCATAGTTTGGTTATGTAATGTCCCCATAGGGTTATGCGTTGAGTAGTTGGTCCTTTCTACTTCCTGCTATGCAGCCTCATTCCTTGCCAGCCATGAAGTATACAGTTCTCCTCCATCACACTCTCTTGCTACCATGATGTTCAGCTCAAGCACACGGGGCCAAATGATCCTAAACAGGACCCTCTGAAACCATGAGCTGAAATAAATAAACAAACCATTCCTTACAATGTTTCTGTTTTGTTCATAGGAGATGTAAAAGTAACTAACACAGTGTGTCACTCACTACTTCCCTTATCTCAAGTATTCCCACCATTTTGCCACCTCCAGAGTGCACCCACAAAAAAATCACTCCTCTAGTATAAAAGACTACATGCCCTTCCTTCATTTGAGTGCAAAGCCAGTTATTAACAACCTTAAATAACAGATTTATTACTCACAACTGTAGCCTTAAAATTTTCAAAACCTACCTTTAATAAGGGTTCTTAAGTGCTTTAAACCCCCCTTGCAACCCACCACCAACCAGAGGTAGTGGGAAAGAAAGGTGATTTGGATACAGGGGAAGTGGACCTGTTTAGAAATAGTTCTTTGGAGCAAATCCAATCTGTGTTGTCAGGATATATGCCAGTTCATCGGTGTCAGGATAACAAACATAAATCACCAGTGATGGCACAACCCAGTAGAAATAGCCAGGTCTCCACCAAATTGGCTCAAGTCAGCAAGCGCAACCAGGATCAGCAGAAGTTCTCTGCAATGTCTCTCTCAGTGAAGTGAAGTCAGCGAGGCAAAGCATTGAGACCAACAATGCGTTGCAAAGCCAGCTATGCAAGCCTGTCACTGTCCATTGAGTCCTATTTATACTCCCTTCACACATGTGTCCTCACATAGGTCTTGCCTCAGCAAAACACCAAGGTGTTTGCCTTATCAAAACTCCATGTGTCTGTATCAGCTGACATCACTCTGCCCATCTGTACAAAGTGGAAAAAGCAAGAAGCAGCGAGAACACCACTAGAATTTTTTTTCCTGTTTCTTTCTATAAAATCATGACAGTGACCAGCAAGGAATGCCAGGGTGTACTAATACCATCCAGCATTGTCCACCCTCTGTTGGGTCCTTCATAACATCATGTGCCCTTTCACGTGTTTGCTTTAGCAAAATGTCCTTTCACCTGTGTCTGCTTCAGCAAAATGTTCCTTATTGTGTCTGCTTTAACAAAACATCTCTCACCTGTGTCTATGAGAGACCAGATCTTGGGTTCAGACTCCATCTTGGAGAATCTGACCCTTATAAGGGTGAACTCAAGCCCCATGCTCACAGGCTAGTTCGTAGCTCCAGTTTCCAAAACCCAAGTCTAGCACCAGTTTCTAGATTATTCCCCAATAAATCAGCACCACTAGGTTACAAGCTTGACCCTGACACTTAACTTCCCAACAACCACCAATCAGGAGGAAAACAGAAGTTAAGTCCATGGTTTGGCTCCCAGCACTAGCCAATTATGTTAAAGGTCACAATAGTCCCCCAACTAGATGCTCACCAGGCTAGATACCCACTTATTGCCTCTAGAAATACTTGCCTAAAACTAGGCAAAGGCCTTCCCATCTTGCTGTGTCAGGGCTGGCAGAGGACCCAAGCTCAATCTTATAATAGACCCTAATGTGATTACATAAGCATTGGCTCCTTGGTGGCCATTTGGGGTTCATGAACACTTCCTGGCACAACATTTGCTTCAGGAAAACACTCCTTCATGTCTCTGTCCGAGCAAAACACTATCCTACACAACTGACTTTCCAAAGATACTATATGTTTCCACGTCACACAACAGATATGGTTACACATTAGGGTTACTGATGTGTGTGTGTGTGTGTGTGTGTGTGTGTGTGTGTGTGTGTTACAGCATATGCCCTCTTCAACAAAGCAGATTTTTGCTTGCAATGATCATGTATATTTGGATAAGAAAGCGTTTTAGGAAAGGTACATTTCTTAGCTTAGTTTAAGATGTTCAATTCTGAGATTTCTCAGTTTACGGCGACAGTTCAAGCAGAGATGGCGTGTAGACTCTTCTGGGAATGTTTCCCTTAAGGTCATTGAACGCATACGGAAGATGGGAAGGCTTTGGAGCATATTGAATATTTTTCTTTAAAATAAAAGTTTTAGTTAACTGAAAGGGTCACTTTGAAAGTGTTAATACAAGGGTTTTCTCCAAAGCCACAGACCTCACTTATTTCATAATACTATAATGCTTTACAAAAAGCTATCCTGCACCCTGTATGTGAACGGCTGTTCATGATTTGCCTTATGCTGACACCTTCAAACACTTGCCTAATGGAACAAGGTTTCTATGCACAAGGAATGGTGTTCATTAGAAAATAATAAAGTGCATCTTAATGTTCTCTATTCAATATTATGCAGAGAAAGGCTTGGTTTTGTTTCGTTTTTCTCTCAATGAGATTTTTACCTCTTTCTATTGAATATTTCACATTTCAGTCACAGGATATTTAATAAGAAATTAATAATATGCCACAACACTGAAGCTGCTTGCCTTTCCTACATATATTTTTATATCAATCCCTTTGTAACTTGATAGCTTCAGCGTTGCTGGTTTATAGATCAAAACAACATCCAACACAGATGTTTTATAAACTGCATGGCAAGCATCATGTACAAAACAAGGACAATAAAGCTGAATCCACAATCTTATGAATCTACTATAAATTCACAATATCAAGTTAAGCCAGAGTATATTGACTGTAAAAATTTTACCATATGATATTCCAGTAGTCTTAAATACCTTCAAGTATGCATGTTTGTTTGTGTACTCAGATTTAAAAATTCCCCATGATTTTATGAAATTTATCCATGATACATTTTTGTCTTTATCGTTCTTTTTCTGAAATAGAGGCACAAGCAATGAAGCAATTTCTATTATTGGATTATATTGGGGATTAGTTTTTAAAGTATTGGAACTTAAAATAAGAATAATTTACCTTTTCTTCTACTTTTAGAGAATGAAAGAAGAACATAGAAATAAAGATGAGTGTTGTCATCATCAAATACCTATAACTCAGTCACAGAATTCCCAGCTACTGAGACAATGCCATCAAGCCATATGGAAATTAATATGCCTTCATTCTTGATCATTATGAGGCAAACATTGACTATGAATCCAACTCCCTTGAGAAAAATGTGTGTGGGAAACTGAAGTGGATCAATGCCAGGACTTAGGAGACTGCCTAGGAAATAATTTAAGCTCTCAAAGCCTCCATTCCCAACCTGGCAAAATAGAAATTACTTTTACTTAGTTTAAGGTTATGGTGGAAATCACATTTTAAAAACAAATATATAATGCCAGGAACAACTTCTCAGCAATGTAATTTCCCCTCCTACTGTGGACCTATAATTTTAAAAGAAAAGGTGGTAGAAATCATATTTCTTTAACTTGGATGATAATATACTAAATTTGTAGATTTTTTTAATTCTTGCAGAAGATGGAACTCAGGATATTTATGCTTAGGATATTCTCTTCCCTGAACTATCCTGGTTAAACTTATTTTCACAATTGGAATGAATAAATCATATCTTAGTTTGAATTTGTGATATTTAAATAGGCATTAATATAGCAGACTACATTCTCTTTTCCTCATTTCTCAAGGTGGAAAAGAGGTCCTCCTACTACCTATAGCAGCCCCTTTCCTGGAAGCAGGTCTTAATATCTTTTTTTGAATATACTTCTCAAAAGCTAAGTCGAACCAAAAGGTCCAAAGCCAAATTATGAGGGCACCCTTTGTCTCCAAATTCAATCCATTATCCAATCTAACTAATTACTTCTGGGGGAAAGGGGAAATGCCATTTTTACTCCTTTCTGAAGGCCTAATGGCCTATGTTCTCAGGTCTTGGGACTAAATTCTCAATCATTCTAAGTGAAGGAGATAGATAATTGTCAAAGAGGTACTAATTTATGGGACACTTTTAGAAAATATGTGCCCCTTTCCTAGCAGTATTTACATTGCCCTTTGCGTGTCCACATTTGTCAATTCTTTTTCTTTTTCACATGTAATCAGGAGTGGAGACTTTAGGAGTGGGAGAACTGGTGGTCAGAATTCCTGCTTAGCACAGAGTAAAGCCTGAAGCAATGAAGGATAGAGCTGGTTTGTAGAATGAATTACTACTTGAAGTAGGTGAAGTATAAATGGAATGTGACGTAATCATACATGTAATGGTCAACTCTATTGCAATGGTGGTGAATATTTCCACTCTATCTTCATTCATGTTTTACTTACATTTGACAGTTTTATATGCGTACACAAATACTCAAGCATGTATAGACATGATTTACGGAGCGTATCTAATGTTTATTTCTACCTGTTTCTAGGGATGACTCTTTGATATCGGATACAACATCACAGGAGTATCCCTTAAGAAAACTGATTCACCTTCTCTCCTCAGCCATTGACTGGATGTAGCTCTTTATCTAGAAGTGGTACTTTGTGAATTTCCCCCTCCATTTTTGCATGCCAACTCTTGTCATCAATACGGATGTCTTGTTAGTAGGCCATATCGTTGAGATTTCATCAATAGAATCTCCTTTTCATTCTGGAAAACACTTTCTCATAGCAGGTATCCTGGTCCTCTGACTGTGATAGTCTTTCTTCTCTCTCTCCTGAAATGTTCCCTGAGACTTAGGTATAGAGTTAGGTTACAGCTGTAGCAGTTGGGACAGGGAACATCAGGGATACTCAAATATTCTTTATATCTTGACCAGCTGTGGATCTGTGAAATATTCATCACTAGCAAAAAGAAGTATTTTTGGTGAAAGGCATGAACTTCTCTGTAGGTAGAAGGATATGTATTAAAAATGTAGTTTAAAAATTATATTGGTTTAGGAAAACATTGGTAGTAGGTCCTCTGGTGCCCATGACCTTCCAGGCATAGGTACTTAGATTTCTTGTCTGAAAGTTAATGTTCTCTGTTTTTCAATAAATACAAAAAGTGTACTAAGCTTTAGAATATTAACAAAACAATAAAACACCTAACTGTTCAAAACTTGGAAGGGCATTAAGTTCTCAGATTGAAGAAGCTATTACCTTATCGCATCATCTGTGGGTGTTACTAATTGAATGCAGGAATAGAGATGCCCTAAATCCTAGTTTTCAAGGATGTCCCTTGCAAAGTGCATGAATCCACTGAAAATTGCCTTTTCTTGTAGTCTTTTAGTATTTCTTTACAGGGCCAGAGAAGGTAAAAGCAACTGCCATTCTTATTATAGTAGAACTAATAAATAATCATAATACATATATAATGCCATACAATTAAATAAAAATAATAAAAGTCCAAATGATTCTGAAAATCCAAATGTGAGTTCTAAACCCTCTTGGCACCCTGAAAATATATTCACGCATTCTCTGCTCTTTGTAGTTTACAGCTGTGAGCTGTGAAAGAAAAATCTTGTTTTACCATAATTCTGGGAAATGGGAAATATGAAAGTAATGATGGAAATTAGGAAAGAACTGTATCTGTTTCCAAGACAAATCAGCCCATAATAATTCCTTCCTTTGTCAACCAAGATTTGAAAAGAAAAGAAAAATATTCCTGGAGAGTTCACATACTTGTGACATAGAACCTTCTTTATGATATTCACAGATATATTTCTCTTATTTCCCCATCTATTTTTCGGTTTTTCTCAATAGAATTAGGCTGTTGCAAATTTGAGTAGATTGATGCATTTTTGCGAGGGACATCTTTGAAAAGTGTAAGATTTGGGGCATCTATATTCCTGAATTCAATTAGTAACACCCACAGATAAAGTGATAAAGTAATAGGTTTTTCATTCTGAGAAGGTAATGCCCTTCAAGCTGTTTTTCTGTATTTTTCATAGATTTACATGTCTTAGGATTCTTTCTGTGCATACTATAATTCTTGTTGCTATCAGAAACAGGAGCCTGTATATTGTTTCTTCCTGTCTTCTTTTCTTCTTCTTCTTCTTCTTCTTCTTCTTCTTCTTCTTCTTCTTCTTCTTCTTCTTCTTCTTCTTCTTCTTCTTCTTCTTCTTCTTCCTTCCCTTCCTCCTTAACCCTTCCCTTCTTGTCCCCTTTGCCCCTTCTCTCTCATTCTAGTTTGTTTTTACAAGCAAATTTCATTTTCTCATATATGTCATTGTTTATAGGTGTGTGTGCATGTCTTTCTGAGTGTGCACATGTGTATGCCCATGTGCCTATGAAGGGCAGGGATTGACTTCAAATATGTATCTCTAAAACTCTCCACCTTATTTTCTTGAGAAAGACATATCCATTCCACCTGAAGCTCACAGATATGCTAGCCTGGCTGGCCTGCTGTATTTGGGGAACCTCTTGTCTTGCCTCCCATGCACTATACTCAGTGAGCTTTCACTCCTCCAGATCTTCATTTGAATTTGCAGTTGAGGTTTTACTAGCCACCTGAAGGTTTGTCTGTTAAACTATGTATCTAGAAAACCTATTGAATACTATCCTTTATCATAACCTATATATTCTTTCGCATTACATATATATATATATATATATATATATATATATATATATATATATATATATATTTGTATCTGCATGGGTCATGCAGCTCTTGCATTACCATGGGGAAAAAGTTCAAAGATATAAGGTTTTAGGCTTGTCTACCTGTAGCTGTGCAAAAGCACCTTGAGTAGAAGGGCACAGTAGAGAAAATATACCCACCCCATGGCAGCTGGGAAGCAGAAACAATACCAAAAGGGGGTAAAGACGACCATGATTGTATGAGTGACTTAATCCAAGGCTGAAGATGCCCCATTATTCATCCAGGCTCCTCCCATTAGCCACACCAGATAGAGACCATGCTTTCAGTACAGGAGCCTATGAAGTATATTTCCCATTCAAATCACAACACTACAAGAACTAAAAGGCCAGTTTTAATCTGCTTTCCTTTTCTCCACTTATTTTTATTTTCCATTTCAATAGCTTTGACTTCTCAATGGTTTGGAGCAAAGAAAATGGTTAACATAGAATTCTTCCCACTTTTCAGGCTGTATCCTGTACATCATAGAAATGAATTCAACCTTCCCAAATCACATTTCTGTAGCCTTTCAAATGACATTAGGCTGATAATGTGAGTTCTAGCTGGAAGGAGGGTGAGAAGCCACTGTGTTCTCATAGACAGTCCTGGCCCTGATGAAATAACCATGAGCAGAGGTGTTTGAACCAGATTATAAGAATCATGTTCTTTTCACTATGGTGTGTGTCTCAAAGGAAAAAACTTTAAAGAGTAGAAGAGATCTTAGAAGTAATGTGTCCTGAGGTCATCTAGACAGGAAGCAACACTGCTAGGATCAGAGTCCAGCTCTCTCTCAAGGCTACTTCAGTGAAGTCGATGCCCCAACAGAGCTTCCCTCCCTATGGGCACTGAGACTCTCCTTCAGAACCAAGATCACTAGCCAGGACTCATCCACCCCTGCAAGCTCATTAGAGCACTCAGGCTACCAACAACTCTCTTTGATTTCTGAAACCCAAGAACTACCAAATGAACTGCTTTGAAGTTTGGTTTCCACCTTCCTTTGAAAGGGATGATTTAAGTGGAGTGACTTGGATCAAGGAGGTCAGAAGGGAGATTGAAGCACACACTCTTTAGTGACAAGCTTCTGGAGACACAGAGAAGTGAGATTGCTTCTACTGGGGAAAAGATGTGAGGTATGGGCCGGCCTTATCTGAAAGGCATTCACCAAAGGATGCTGCTACTTTAGAGTAGGGAGATATGCCTTTAAAGAAAAATTTTATATATATATATATATATATATATATATATATATATATATATATATATATAAAACAATGCACTCTCAGACTGATGATCTCCTTATATTATTGTTGTTGTTGTTGTTGTTGTTGTTGTTGTTACTGTTATTATCTGCTATTATTAAGTAATTTATTTTAAATAGCATTTAAATGAAGTCCATATATTTTGCTTTATTGAAAATAAAATATAGAGAGGAATGCCTGCTAATTAGAGAGATCATGGCAGTCTCAATATATCCCATTAATGCCCTAGATGTTGAGTTTCAATGTTGACTACTTAACCATGAACCCCAGTATTATTACAATAGGGAGTTCTGGCAGGGTGGATCCCCACCTTCCTAGTTTTGACCCCTCTTCACTCCTCCATTCTGCTTAATCTAGAGACTCTATGACATCCATTTCTTCTTCCTTTCTCTTATCATGTTTATTCCTGAAAGCATTGTTTATATGTTAATTATAACGTGAATATCTGCTCTTTGAAGCATAAATTTAATAGACTCTGTCTATGATTAATAATAACTAAAGCTAACAAACGATGAACTTTCATTGTACTGTAAAGTATGCTGAGGGTGTCACATGTATTAGTTCATTCATTATTCACACTACATCTAGAGAGGGCCACTGTCAGTCATTTTACATGTGTAGAAACAGAGTCTCAGGAAAGCATTGAAAGGATCTCCAAGTTAGACTCCACAGTAGCATTCCACAGGGGAGAATACTGAGCTCAGAGACATCAACAGGGACTGTTCAAAAATACATATGACGGACAGATGGTCAAGTCAAGTCTCAAGCCATATATGCTTGGCTCCTATGCCCCTGCTTCTCAGGAAATTATCAAAACTCAATAAGGCCTAGATATGCTATGTTCATCTGCAATGGAATAAATTATATTTATTTCCACAAGGAAAGTGACAGCCAAGTTACTTCATGTGTGAACTACAATGCAAATGACGAGTAAATCCTACAAGGAGAAGTGGGTTCATCTCTGAGATAAGAGGGCAAAAATCAGGCCCTGAAATAAGAGAAGTAGTTACTAAAAGTTCCAGAACAATTTTACTGATTCATTTTGGAATGTTAACAATACCCATTCCTCCTGCTCCAACAGACAATAGCTAGATCAGAGGGTCTAAAGATGGAATGGTCATTGTGGACCCTGTCATTAAGAATGCTATGGAAACTACATGGCCCACAAAGGCTGAAGTTTCATCCCTAGAAAGTGTAGAACAGTGTTTTATTTTAAAACAAGGGTAGCTAATGCTGAACTCTCTGCTCAAGTTTTGTAACTTTTCTTTCACTGGTCAAGTGAGACCTTGTTGATCATAATGGAAAGCCACAGGAATGCTTTGTCTATTAGCTAGACACCAAAGGCTGTGTGCTATTTCTGTGGACCTCTACAGATGCACATGAAAGGAACGCCCTGCAGGATGAACAATAAGAACCAAGAGGTTTTAGCAAGATGTGAGCAAGCTGGATGTGAGGCTAGCACAATGGGCGTTGTGTAACTCAGCACAGACAGGCAGTGGTTTGGCTGGTAATCACAGCTGATGTAGAGCACACACTGTGAGGCAAGAAAGGAATATGTGGGATTTTTTTTTCTTACAAACCTGAAAGAAAGTGAAAAGCAAACCCATTCTCTCTCGTTAAAGAGATGCAAGAAGGAGAAATCAGCAGGGCAAATGTGCCCAGGAATAAGAGGGATTCTATTGCTTGGCTGAGGAGAATAATTAGGTTGGCAGGATTGTTTCCAGTCTTGCAGCTTCTGAAAAGAAGTAGAAAGCTGTATGTCTTGACTGCAGCCTAGAGTCTGCTGCAAATGGAATCCAGATCTCTAATAGCCTCCCCATCTAACAGCTTTCAGTGCTCAGTATAAAATACAAAGCTTCCTGGGGAGTTGATGACTTGGGTATCAAGACTTTATAACATATTAAAGTTGCATTCAAAGTTATGTATGTTCAAAGTTATGTATGTAGCAAGACTTTATAACATGTTAAAGTTATATTCAAAGTTATGCACGTATGTGAGTTCACACTTTTTGTGGAGGAACAAATTTCAATGATTTCCTGCATTTTTTGAAGGAGACCCAGGTCCTAAATGTTTACAAACAAGATATCTTACTCGTCACCAAGCATTAATGATTATAATGTTGTTTCCACTTCCCTGACTTGGGTTTTAATCATGCACCATGGTTTGTTAAAATGTGCACTCTCACCCAGCAGTGTGCCAATTGCTTTCAGCAGAACCAGCAGGTTTGAGCTTTCTGGATGCTTTGTAGCATCGAGTTCCATGAATGTTTGGAGTTATCTCTATTACCTCTGATGCTTTCATGCTCATCTGCATTTCTCTTCTTGCCCTTTGCCTTTATATTTTATAAATGCTTCACACAAGTGTGTCATTCTTTAGGGTCTGGTGAGTTCTTTCAGATACCTAATAGGGAAAGTCTTTAGAGAGTTTTTCTTGTAATTCCCAGCTTTGGATCAGCTTAGAACACAGAGAGTTAGTAAGCAGGATACTGAGTCATGGGGTGTTTTAAGAACAGAAGTTGGCCATTTAGGAGTTGGGTCTATGGCTTGTGAGAACTTGCTTAGAGAGTATTGATGAAGATAAATTATTGAAGTATAGGGTAGACTTTAAGCAGCTAGCTAGGCCAGGAACAGATAGCCAGGACTACTGTGTCAAACTTAGTTTTGTGAGTACATATTTATGTGCAGATAAAGTATATACTTACAATAGATAGAAATAAATACACAACATTGTTAGAGATTGGTTCTAATGCTTTGATTCATTTGGGGATCTATATGTCCAAACATTAAAGTCCTTGTCTTCAATTCATTTTTGATTGATCAATAAAGATGCCAGCAGCTAATGGCGGGGCAAAGGGAGACAGTGCGGGATCCTGAGAGTTGAGTAGGCTAGGACCCACTAGGGAGAACAGGGAGAGATGGCCATGAAGCAATGGAATACAGAGAGACATAGGAGCTGCAGGAGATAAAGCCAGCTGGCCATGGGAAATTTTGGCCACTTCCACAACTGGGCCTGGAGTAGCAGGAGAAGGTTTAGGAGTGTCCAGCCTTTGAGGTATCCAAGTCATTTTAAAATTAACTGGTGAGTGTGTGTATGCATGTGCATGTGCATGTGTGCGTGTGTGTGTGTGTGTGTGTGTGTGTGTGTGTGTGTGTGTGTGTGTGTGTGCATAATACATAGACAATACTAAAATATAGTGTAAATAGAATTCCATTCCCATCTGGTAAGTAAGTTCCTCCCTTGGAGACAATCCATATTTCCAGGTGACCATGCTTTCCTCCAGAGAGGAACCCGTAGATGCAGCTAGTCTCCATTCTAAGAGAGACCATGTAACTTGACAAAAACTGACTATTAATATGTAGACTCACAAGTTCAGTAATACAGCATCAGTCACCACCTGTAGTACGTCTATCTATTGAACATTAAAAGCTCAAGCAAAATAATTAAATTACTTTCCCGAAAGGTAATTAGTGGAGAGAAAAACTTGGTCTCTAAACCTCCCTTGCTAATCTCTATGTCTAGAATCTAGCCTTATAGGGAAAGAATTATAAATTACAGTTCTTCTTTCCCTTTTGTAAGAAGGGTTATGTCATAACACATAAAGGAAAAAAAAAAAAACAAAACAAAACAAAAAAACAACTAAGGTCACAGTCCAGCAAATTAAAATAGCTGATGGGGCTTCTATAGAGACAAGATGTGCAGTAGATGGAGAGCCTAGAAGAATCTATCACCATTGGAGCAAAAGTATTCTACCTAGCCTTTAGGGGTAATGACTAGGATATTAACTAGGATTCTAGTTCACTTATCATTACACTCCTTACACCATTCCCATGTGTAATTATGCTCACTTGTTTGCACATGGAGTACCACTTTCATATCGACACACCTTTTCAAACTTCAGGGTGCATGTTGGGCTAATGTTAGATAAATTTAACAGAGTCATCATGGCATGCTACATAAGCTACAGATGCAGCTGTGGGAGGATTTCTATTATGCTTTCTCAAACACTCTTTGCAGGATTTAGTTACTATGACTTCATTATCAGCTTCTTCAAGTGAAAGTTGGGAGTGAGCTATCATGGTGCTGATCACAAATACCATGACAGTTCTCAATGTGGACACATTTAAGGAGCCTTGAGTTTGATCCCAGTGTTATGGAAGAAAAAAAATTAAATATAGACACTGCTTTATCAAGAGCCAGACAAGAAAATAGTGTTTCTTAAGAAAAGCCATCACTGCCAGGCACTTGGGAGGCAAAGGCAGGCAGATTTCGGAGATCAAGGCCAGCGTGGTCTACAAAGTGAATTCCAGGGCATCCAGGGCTATACAGAGAAATCCTCTCTCGAAACAAACAAAGAAACAAACAAACAAACAGAAAAAAAGAAAAAGAAAAAAGAAAAGAAAAGAAAAGAAAAGAAGAGAAGAGAAAAGAAAAGAAAAGAAAAGAGCCATCACTATAGAGCAAAGTAAAACTGTTGTTATAGAAGCAGAAGAGGCCCTGGATTCAGATTCTTAGTTCAGGTACACAAGGGGGTGGATATGATCTAATAGCTAGTTTAAAATGCCAGTCCATGTACATATTCCTGGGGAAAGTACACACATGTCACCACATCTCACCAATTCTGCAGCAATGAAAAATTAAGTTGTTAGAAGTCCCTAAGTAGGCAATGTGTTGGATTTTTCTTGAGTTTGATCTTTTTGTTTGTTTGCTTGCTTACTTGCTTGCTTGTTCTTGGCATCATTTTTATGTCAAATTATTTTCTTTACTAAGGTTACATGACAATTGCATCTTCCCCTGCCTCATCCTAGTCCTCCCCGCACATCCTCCCAAACTCCTCAGAAAAGGAGAAGCTTCCCATTTCTATCAACCCACCTTGGCATATCAAGTTGCAGTAGGACTAGTTACATCTTCTATTGTGACTAGACAAGACAGCCAGTTAGAAGAATGGATTGAAATGCAGGCAACAGAGTCAGAGGCAGCCCCTGTTCTTGCTGTTAAAGGCCCCACCTGAATACCATGCTGCACAACTGTTACAGGTGTGCAGAGGGTCTAGGTATGTCTCCATGCATGCTCTCTGGTTGTTGGTCAGTCTCTGTGGGCCCCTATGGGGTCAGGTTAGTTGACTTTGTGGACTTTCTTGACTTCTCTGGCTCCATCCATCCTTCTACCCCACAAGCCCCTCCTTATGTTTGACTGTGATTCTGTGCATCTATTTTTATCAGTTGCTGCTGTCTAAAGAGTTTTGGAGTTAATTCCTTTAGCAGAAGAAATCTCAAAACAGCTTGGTATTGACTCTGTCCTGTGGTTATTATTGTTCACTCTTATGAAGATCTATAATGAAAATTGAGCAATCTGAATAAGGAAAAAATACATAGTGTAAAGTTCAATGAGAAATGGAGCACCAGGAATTGGAATGGAGCTTAATCCTGCATTCAAGGAGATAAACAGATTAAGGAAAAGTCTGATGTTAAATGGAGTAAAAGAAGTGGTGAACTCCAGGGAAGACCCACTCAGCTAAGCTTCCAATTTATGAAAAGAAATTAATGAAGGAACAGTTTAGGTAAAGGCATGGTGGTATAAACTTTTAATCTGAGCCCTAAGGAGAGAGAGTCAAGAGGATTGTAGTGGCTATCCCTGGTTGTCAACTTGACTATATTTGGAATGAGCTACAATCCAGAATTGGAAGGCTCACCAGTGACCCTAACCTGGAGGCTTGGATATAGAAGTCTCTGATCTGGATCTTGGTATGGTGATCTTGATAGCATATCGGCTATGGATTCCAGAAGATTAAGACAGAGAGATCTCCGAGCTCAAGATCATCTGGGATTAAAGGTGTGAGATTAAGACAAAGATCCCTGAGCTCAAGATCACCTGGGATTAAAGGTGTGATGGCACACACCTTTAATCTGGGTTACACCTTCTGCTGGAGACTATATAAGGACACTGGAAGAAGGGAGACTAGCACTCGCTCCTTCGCCTGTTCACCGTGTGGGACTGAGTAGCTGCTAGATCCTTGGACTTCCATTCACAGCTACTACTGAATCATTGTTGGGAATTGGGCTGCAGACTGTAAGTCATCAATAAATTCCTTTACTCTGTAAATTCTGTGACTCTAGAGAACCCTAACTAATACAAGGATCTCAGAGTTTAAGACCTGGTTGGTCCACAGAGAGAGGTTCAGGATAACCAGGTGCAAGCAGTGAAGGAAACCATCAAAAATAGAAAGTTGGTGAAGATGTTATGCTTCAGCCCCAGCAAGCAGCAGAACTTTGTTCTAGCTGTAGAGTCAAGAATAGAAGAAAGCGGTTATAGAATCTCCTCCATGAATAAGGAAAGCCACAGAGGCCAGGCATGTGTCAGGGCTGTTCCTACATAGAGGTCATTTTGTGAAACTGAGGTTGAAGCCTGGATTTCCTTGGAGATTCTAAGATGTTGACAATACCAGAACTGTGGGATGCCTGCCAAGGAGAGCTTTAACAGGGCATGGAACCAGCCCACAAGAGAAATGTGTTGCAGTCAATAAATTCAAAAGGAGTTGGAGATCTAAAGAATGATTTGACATCAGATATGAAAATGCGGAGTTTGGAGTTTGTCCACCTGGCTTTTGGTCCTGTTTTGGTCCAGTATTTCCTCACTATGCTCCCTTTTGGGATGTTCCTGTATATCCTATGCCATTGTATGTTGGAAGTATATGATCTACTTTTTATTTTTACTTTACAGGGTATTACAGTTAAGAGATTTCCACAAGTCTCAGAAGAAACATTTGTTTTTTTTTTTTTTTTAAACAGGGATCAGAACCATATAGTATATGAGGACTTTTAAAGTTGGACTGGTTGCAGTTTTTCTTTGATATGACTACAATCCTCTGGGTCCAGGGAGTGAAATGTGGTGGTTTGAAAGAAAATTTCACCCATAGGACCATAGGGAGTGACAATAAAAGGAGTTGTGGCCTTGTTGGAGGAAGTGTGGCATTGTTGGAGTAAGTGTGGCTCAGTTTTCTTCCTGCTGCCTGTAGATCCAGATGTAGAACTCTCAGCTACCTCATTAGCCCCAAGTCTGCCTGCATACTGTCATGCATCCCACTATGATGATAATGGACTAAACCTCTGAACTGTAAGCTAGCCCCAATTAAATGTCTTTCTTCATAAGTGTTACCATGGCCATGTTGTCTCTTCACAAAAAGAAAACCAAAACTAAAAAAGACACCTGTGAACCACATAAACAACTGTGGCACAATAACTAGAAAGGTATATAGTACTGGTATATATTTCTTGGCATTAACCAATAGCTTTCTATTTGTATTTAAGACCAACTCAATAAGGTGGAGACTATGCCAGGTTCTGGAAACTTAGTTAACTGCTCAATCCTAGTTAAGTCATTGTTATTGGAATAGAATCTGCAACCACTAATTTCTTAAGCTAAAAAAAAAAAAAAAATTGAACTACATTCTAAGTATTTGCTCTTATACCCATAGATAAGTGAGTATAAGAGACTTATACCCCTCCTCAAAGAAACTTCGTTTTGCAACATATAGAGACCACTATAGAAAACCATGTTTTTCAAACTCCAATAGAGCCTCAGGATGAAATAATTCCATATGCCTATAGAATCTTCTGAGCTCTACCAACCCAGTCATGTACAAGTTATTCTCTCTTCATTCTCTATTAAAGACTATGCCTTCAAAGTATTTTCAGAAAATCATCACCACCATCAGATTACCTATTCTGACTCAATTGTAAAGCTACCCAACACCCTCATGGTAGCTCATGATCATCTGTAACTCCAGCCCCGGGAGGTCCAACACCCTCTTCTGTCCTCTTTGGGAACTGCATACACATGATGCATACACACACATAACATTTAAAAGCAAAGAATTACAAATACAGATGTACAAACATTCCCTTGGCAAGTAACTTTGCATGTTTAAGTAAACTTGAGCTGTGTTTTTAAATATCATGCACATGAAATTTATTGCCAACAAACAAAGCCTTTTCTTCATTAACCCATGATTTAATACTTTTCAAATGTTTGGACTCTCAGTCCAAAGAAAATAACATGTGATAAAAGTTAACAATTATTTTGTAATGTGTGCATTCTGTTTCCCATAAGATTTCGAAGAGTTCTTTCTGAGGAAAAGAAAAATCTAACTTTTAAGAAGTACAGTCTGGAGGCTTTTGCTCAAAGACAAATTGGGGATTCACACATCTTTCTGAATTAATCCTTATCTGACTGCAAAGTCCATCTAAATTATACATATATAGCAATGTCTTGATTAAGACAATGTCTCTGGGATGAAGAGGGCTAAGCAAAGTGTTCTGGATTATCTAATACTTCTTACAGATTTACCTTGCTAAATAGATAATGCCAGGCAGAGTCTTGATTATTTTTAATGAACAGATTTAATACAAATAAAAGCCAAAGATAAACACAGATCTTAAGCTGGACTAGTGGTACAGTCATGTAACTAACCTCAACACTGGGGAGGCAGAGACAGGAGGACCCTGAATTCATGGCAATTCAAAACACAGTAAAACAGTAAGAATCAAATAGGAATGGAAAGTCCACAGACTTTTCCCAGTTCCTGCCAGCTGTCCCAGGGATGCAGACCTCAGAGATTGTCTGCAGCCATCAGGCCATAAAGGCCACTGGAAAGGGGCAATATCCTTCTTGTTTAATATCAGTGGCTAACATGCCTTTAGGATGTGTGTCAAGACAAAAATTAGAAGGGGTCTTCAACCCTAGAAGAGAAACAACAATATGAACTAACCAGAACCCCCAGAATTCATGTCTCTAGCTTCATATGTAGCAGAAGATGGCCTAGTTGGCCATCATTGGGAGGAGAGGCCCCTTGGTATTGCAATCTTTATATGCCCCAATACAGGGGAACACCAGGGCCAAGAAATGGGAGTGGGTGGGCAGGGGAGCAGGATGGTGGGAGGGGGGAGGGAACTTTCAGGATAGCATTTGAAATGTAAATTAAGAAAATATCTAATTAAAAATGAAAAAAATTAGATGTAACTGTCTTGGTCATCATTACTAGCTTCTTTTAAAAATAAAGTTATATATTCTTATTGTACTGAAATTTTAAAAATTCTGGTCTTGCTCCCATGATAGCCATGATAGTGTGATTGCCTTCCCTTTTGGCATCACTACCTCAACAATGCACTAGAATTCAATAAATATTTTCCTAAACCAAAGGACATTGTTTCTTTCTTTCTTTGTTTTTAACAAACTTTAAAACAGGATTGCCTCAAACAAAGTAGTTAAAGTTATCTATTTAGGAGGAGAAAAAGGAGAAATGGAAAAGATATGAGATATGAGAGAATAAGGCATGATTGTGACCAAAATATATCATACATGTGTGTAAATAGATAGATTATCATGGAACATGGAAACTTTTACAATTAGTATTCACTAATAATGCTTTTATTTATTTTAATTAAATGTATTTTTTATATATATATATATATATATATATATATATATATATATATACACACATATATAATTCATTTGAATTACTCAGATGCCCAACTTATCCTGTCTTATTTCTCTCCCACATCTGACAACCCCCTCCTCCTAAGACCTCTGTTTCCTCACTTTCGTGATCTGTGTGTGTGTGTGTGTGTGTGTGTGTGTGTGTGTGTGTGTGTGACAGAGAGACAGAGACAGAGAGAAAGAGAGAGAGACAGAGAGAGGGGGAGGGAGCAAGAGAGGGAGGGGGGAATTTATCCAGGACTGCCTATGTAACATGGCTTTGGAATTGAAGCTGGGTGACCCCACCAGTGGGGATAAAACTGCAAGCAATGATTCCCTTTGTGAGCCCTTTTCCTACCCATGGCTTACAGTGAACAAGCTCAGGCCTGTGCTTGTACCTATTGGGGTCCAGGAATCGCCTCACAAACCACATGAACACAGATCTTACTTAGACAGGGATAGTTTATTGAGCATATGTCCCAGGACTGATCAACCAGAGCCACTGTCCAAATTTGGGAACTGAACTGTGACCTGAGTTAAGGTCCTTAAGGGTTTTTAAGCCCCAAATCCATAAACATCAGTGCCAAGTTATTTTGTCGATAAGGATTTAGGAATCGGGGCATTTCCTTAGGCACATGTTTTTCTTGTACATTTATGTTTCTATCTATGGCAGGGGATTTGCATTTTCTAACATTCATGTCTTAACATGTCTACCAGGATGTCAGTTACACATATACATGTCTCTTTTTGCCAAGTAGGATGCTAGTTTCCAGGGAGGTCTTTAGAACTTAAACTTTACTCAACCAGTACTTAAAATGAAAAATCATATTCCAAGTAGTTTCTTCTATCAACACAGGTATCTCTCTTATGTTGGGATTCAACACAGAGACAGCTAATACCATAAAAGGTATAAGAAGTGATGTTGGCTGGTTGCTTTCGGTCCAAGCTTCTTGTAACTATACAAAATATTTCTACTGATTTCTATCATGATTGGTTTCCAAGGGCACAGAACATAAAAGAATATCTAATGAACTTGACATTAGAAAGTTTCCTAGTAACAACAGAAACATGAGAAAGTTTCCTTATAATGGCAGGCTAGCCAGGTAACTGTTACCTAGGCATTAGCAATTTATCTAGGCCTTAATATTTTACCTAGTGCCTAACAGAACCACAGCTGCTTTGAATCATCAATTGCAATGATTATCATGCCCAGCAAAAAAAAGCATTTCTCAGTTCTTCTTCTTATCTTCAGTTCTACATCCTTTAAGATCCCTCTTTTGTAATATTCTATGAGACTTAGGGGTGGTGATATAATGGCTTGGTTATGGCTATCACTTATTTTCAGCACTCTGAGCAGTTATATGTTTTTGTACCCACTACTATTCATCTGTGAATATTTGCTGTAGAAGGTTGCTCCTCAATAGTGAAGAAAAGGACAAACTGATAATATGAAACAGATTCTAACTTTCTGGTGACATTGAACCACATTTTTATCCACCATGATACAAACTCTGCTAACACTGACCCTGGGTCTGCACATCTGGGTGAGATATGACACCTTAATCTTTGGCCTTCTTGGCAAGAAATATCACAATCTTGGAAGGATTCAGAATTTCTCCATGACAAGAAGAAAATGAACCACAGAAAAGGCTTCGTAGGACTTTGGTCATGGAAATCAGTCAGCTTTGACATGAAATCCATGACTGATTAAATAAGGAGCCCTTAGTGTGGTTTCACGTTCACAGGAGGAGATGCAGGAGAGTTGTTTCATGTTCACAGATTCTTCTGTGATCTGCCATTACACATCTTCAGGAACCATCTCTCAGACTTCTACAGCACATTCTGGGGCACCAGACATGCTAAAAAGCCAGCAAAGAATACCAAACAAATTTCACAAAATTTCCAGAGCAAAGGATAGAGGCCCAGAGAAGATAACTGACTGTTGAAGGACAGGCTACCAGCAGTATATCATTCTTCTATTTTTAGAACTGTTTCTTTAATTCCTAAAATAAACTGTCTCCCAATGACATGTGCATTTTTATCATTAAAAACCAAGAGGAAAAGGTTTTCTGCTTTGTGTACATTTATTAGACTCCTATATGTATAGAATAAAAAAAATATGTATACTATTTTAAAGAGATTTTTATGTATATATCTGGACTTTTAACTGAAAGATACATGTTTTTGAATTGTCTCTATTATTTTAAATTCCTATTGGATCACATACATCGAAAATGAGAAATCCTAACCTTTTATTTTAAGTATTCTTCTTTCTGGAAATTACTATATTAAATGCATTAACCTTAATGACTTTTGGTAAATATTGATTGGATCTAATTAAAATGAAGTGTAGCCTTTCTTGCAGTGTGAATTCATAATTAAAGACCGTGACCTGCACAGTGAAGTCACAGAGCTTAGAGAAATGTCTTGGGGACAGTGGACGCTATCCATGGTGAGATGACACTTGGTTGCATTCCTTCCCAAGAGCACAAGAGTAGAAATCAAATGAACACATGAACATAAATAACACATGAACATAAATCTCTGAGTTTCTGCAGTTTCTGAATTTATTCCACGATAGCAGTGAGTTATGTAGATAGGCTATGATTATGTCTGTGTTCAGGACAGCCTTCTGCCTATTCCTCCAAACTCTATTTCTTACTTGTATCTTATACTGACTCTAAGTAATTTTTTATTTTTCTTCTGCTGTTTCCTCCAATTTTTCAACTTTTATTAAATATTTTCTTTATTTACATTTCAAATGTTATCCCCTTTCCCAGTTTTTTGCTCTAGAAACCCCCTATCCTATCCCCTCCCCCTCCCTCTATGAGGGTGTTCCCCCACCCACCCAAGCCCTCCTGACTTCATGCCCTGGCAACCCTACACTGGGGCATCAAACCCCCTCAGGTCTAAGCATGGCTTCTCCCACTGGTGTCCAACAAGACCACCCTCTGCTACATATGCAGGTAGAACCATGGGTCCCTCCATGTGTATTCTTTGGTTGGTGGTCCAGTCCTGGGAGCGGGATGTCTGGCCCGTTGAAACTGTTGCTCCCCTCATGGGACTGCAAACCCCATCAGCTCCTTCAGTCCCTTCTCCATCTCCTTTATTGGGGATTCTGCACTCAGTCCAATGGTTGGCAGTGAGCAGCCACCTATGTATTTGTCAGGCTCTGGCTGAGCCTCTCAGGAGTCAGCCTTATCAGGCTCCAGTCAGCAAGTACTTGCCAGCATCCACAATAGCCTCCCATTTTGGTGACTGTATATGGGATGGATCACAGGTGGGGTAGTCTCTTGATGGCCTTTCCTTCTGTCTCTGCTCCACATTTTGTCTCCATATTTCCTCCTGGGAATATTTTGTTCCCCCTTCTAAGAAGCACTGAATTTCTTCTCACTTGTTTCCCTCAAGTATTCTTTACTCACAATGAAACCTAAACTTATTATTGTCATTACAGTAAAAAAAGATAAAAACTGTTTTCCCACAGGACTTCCCCTAAAAGAGCAGCTAGCCACCACTCTAATGCGTTAATACAACATAGCACTCAGTGATAGGCCATTCCTATAGTTTGGGCCTCCCTCATACCGCAAAGTATGTGTGCATGATGATTACACAAGCAAGATTCTTCTGTCCTGTCACTGTGGGAGAACAGATTCTCTTCAGTAGATTTGTCTGCTGTTTGAACAGGAAGCTTCAGGGATGCAGCTTTCATGAGCTCACCCATGTTAAGGTGGGCCTTTTTATATGCGACTAGCTTTAAGATGCCTATTCTTCTCTTTCTACTCTCTACAAACTTGATTCACCCAGTTAAACTTTGGTGGTTTGGTCTTCATTACTGCCTTATATCGAATGAGAAAATACAAGTTAATATAGCCTTAGAAAAATGTATAAAGTAGGCCCAAGTTACCATATTGTTTACTAATCTAATGAGCACTAGGTTGGTTGCCAGGCCACCCTGTCTCTGGCTATTATTCTTACACAGTACTTCTTGATTCATCTTCTTAATTCACATCCTACATTCAAAACAATATATTAGAGTGGCTGCCAAGCAAACCTAACAAAAATGTTGGAAAAGACAATACAAATTCTATAAGTAGTATTCTTTCTTTTATTCTTTGATTTTAATTTTGCTATACCAAGACATTTTAACAAAAAATGATTTTGACAAACAATGATATATTAGTTGTCATCACTTTCAATGACAAAACAAAGGATAAGAATGTTCTCCAGTCATCATCTGCACATGGGAGTAAAGGCTATTCCACAGCCCTCTGTACACAGGTCCTGCCAGGAGAGAGCTGGTCTCCCAGGAGTGCTCTCATTCCCAGACTCAGAGGTAAGATTTCCACTTTCTCTCCAATAACTGTCCAAAATGGGACTGTTCAGCAGTACACAGGGCACAGGAACAGTGGAGCAGGTGGGACAGGATCCTTACAGTTACCATCTGCACAAAGGACCTAAGGCTGTTCCACAGTATAGGTGGTCCTGCCAGAAGAGAGCTGGTCTCCCAGGAGTGCTGGCACAAACCCACAGAAAGGACATGCTCCAGCCAGAGACAGCAAGACCAACTAACAGCAGAGATAACCAACCAGATGACAAAAGGCAAGTGCAAGAAATTTACCCACAAAGACCAATGCTACTTGGCATCATCAGAACCCAGTCCACCAACCACAGCAATTCCTGGATACATAAACACACAGGAAAAGCAATTTGTGGATTTAAAATCACATCTCATGATGCTGATAGACAACTTTAAGAAGGACATAAATGATTCCCTTAAAGAAATACAGGAGAACAGGGGTAAACAGCTAAAAGCCCTTAAAGAGCAAACAAAAAATTCCTTAAAGAATTACTGGAAAACACAACCAAACAGGTGAAGGAATTGAAGAAAACCATCCAGGATATAAAACTGGAGGTAGAAAAAAATAAAGAAATCACAAAGCAAGACAACTCTAGAGATAGAAAACCTAGGAAAGAGATAAGGAGTCATAGATGCAAGCATCACCAACAGAATACAAGAGATAGAAGAGAAAAATCTCAGGTGCATAAAATACCATATAAAACATTGACATAACAATCAAAGAAAATGCAAAAAGATTCTAACCCCAAACATCCAAGAAATACAGGACACAATGAAAAAACCAAACCTAAGGATAATAGGTATAGAATAGAGCAAAGATTCTGAAATTAAAGGGCCATTAAGTATCTTCAACAAGATATACATGAAAATTTCCCTAACCTAAAGGAAGAGATGCACATGAACATACAAAAAGTGTACAGAATTCAAAATAGATTGGACCAGAAAAGAAATTCCTCCAGTCACATAATGATCAATCAAAACACCAAATGCTCAAACTAAAGAATGTTAAAAGCAGCAAGGGAAAAAAGTCAAGTAACATATAAAGGTAGACCTATCAGAATTACACCAGACTTCTTGCCAGAGACTATATTAGCCAGAAGATCCTTGTCAGATGTCATGCAGACTCTAAGAGAACACAAATGCCAGCCCAGGCTACTATACCCAGCAAAACTCTCAATTACCATAGATGAAAAAAACCAAGATATTCCATAACAAAACCAAATGTATACATATCTTTCCAAAAATCCAGCCCTTCAAAAGATAATAAAGGGAAAACTCCAACATGAGGAGAAAATAAGCTTCTTTTAACAAACCCAAAAGAAGATAGCCACATACATAATTCTGCCTCTAACAACAAAAATAGCACAAAGCAACGATCACTTTTTTTAATATCTCTTAATATCAATGGACTTAATTCCCCAATAAAAATACATAGACTAACAGACTGGCTACATAATCAGGACCAAACATTCTTGCTGCATACAGGATAGCCACCTCAGTGACAAAGATAGATACTACCTCAGTGTAAAAGAATGGAAAACAATTTTCCAAGCAAATGGTCCCAAGAAACAAGCTGGAGTAGCCATTCTAATATTGAATAAAATTGACTTTCAACTTAAAGTTATCAAAAAAGACCAAGAAGGACACTTCATACTAAACAAAGGAAAAATTACTAAGTAAAACTCTGAATTATGAACATCTATGCTCCAAATGCAATGGCACCCACATTCATAAAAGAAACTTTACTCAAGCTTAAGGAAAACATTGCACCTCACACAATAATAGAACACTTCAACACCCCACTCTCAACAATGGTCAGATCATGGCAACAGAAACTAAACAGAGACACAGTGAAACTAACATAAGTTTAGAAGCAAATGGATTTAATAGGTAACTATAAAACATTTTATCCTAAAACAAAAGGATATAACTTCTTCTTGGCACCTCATGGTCACTTCTCCAAATTTGACCATATAATCAGTCACAAAATAGGCCTCAGCAATACAAGAAGATTGAAATAAGCCCACGCAGCATATCTTATCACCTCAGACTAAGGCTTGTCTTCCATAATAACAAAAACAATAGAAAGCCCACATACATGTGGAAGCAGAATAACACTCTACTTAATGATAGGTTGGTCAAGGAAGGTATCAAAAAAGAAATGAAAGACTTTTTAGAATTTAATGAAAATAAAGACACAACATACCCAAATGTATGGGACACAATGAAAGCAGTGCAAAGAGGTAAACTCAAAGCTCTGAGTGCCTTGAAAAAAAGAAACTGGAGAGAGCATACACTAGCAGCTATACAGTCCATCTGAGAGCTCTACAACAACAACAACAACAAAAAAGCAAATACACCCAAGAGGAGTAGATGGCAGGAAATAATCAAACTCAGAGCAGAAATCAACCTAGTAGAAACAAAAAGAACTATACAAAGAATCAATGAAATAAGGAGCTGCTTCTTTGTGAAAATCAACAAGATAGATAGACCCATAGCCAGATTAACCAGAGGGCACAGGGACAGTATCCAAATCAACAAAATTAGAGATCAAAAGGGAGGCATAATAACAGAAACTGATGAAATAAAACAAAAACAAAAACAAAAAAACCTTTTATTCCTACAACAAAAGCCTATACTCAAAAAACTGGAAAATCTGGATGAAATGGACAATTTTCTAGACAGGTACCAAATATCAAAGTTAAATCAGGATCAGATAAAGTATCTAAACAGTCCCATAACCCTTAATAAAATAGAAGCAGTCATTAATAGTCTCCCAAACCAAAGAAAGCCCAGGACCAGAGGGGTTTAGTACAGAGTTCTATCAGACCTTCAAAGAAGACCTAATAGGAATACTCTTCAAATTATTCCACAAAAATAGAAACATAAGGAACAGTACCCAATTTGTTCTATGAAGCCACAATTACTCTGATACCTAATCCACACAAAAACCCAACAAAGAAAGAGAACTTCAGATCAATTTCCCTTGTGAATAGTGATGGAAAAATTCTCAATAAAATTCTCACAAACTGAAACCAAGAACACATCAAAATAATCATCTATTATGATCAAGTAGGCTTCATCCCAGGGATGCAGGAATGGTTCAATATACAGAAATTCAGCAATGAAATCCACTATATAAACAAGCTCAAAGAAGAAAAACCATATGATCATTTCATTAGATGCTGAAAAAGCATTTGACAAAATCCAACAGCCCTTTATGATAAAAGTCTTTGAAATATCGGGAATTCAAGGCCCATATCTAAACATAGTAAAAGTAATATACAGAAAACCAGTAGGCAACATCAAACTAAATAGGGAAAAACTTGAAGCAATTCCACTAAAATCAGGGACTAGACAAGACTGCTCACTCTCCCTACATATCAGTATAGTACTTGAACTCCTAGCCAGAGAAATTAGAGAGTAAAAGGAGGTCAAAGGGATAAAAATTGGAAAGGAAGAAATCAATCAATCATTATTTACAGATGATATGATAGTATATTTAAGTGACCCCAAATATTCCCCCAGAGAACTTTGTAACCTGATAAACAACTTCACCAAAATGGCTGGATATAAAATTAACTCAAACAAATCAGTGACCTGATTCAACTTAAAGGATAAACAGGCTGAGAAAGAAATAGGAAAACAGCACCCTTCACAATAGTCACAAATACCATAAAATACCTTCTTGTCACTCTAACTAAGCAACTGAAAAATCTATATGACAAGAACTTCAAGTTTCTGAAGAAAGAAATTGAAGAAGATCTCAGAAGATGGAAAGATCCCCCATGCTCATGGATTGGCAGGATCAATATAGTAAAAATGGCTATCTTGCTAAAAGCAATCTACAGATTCAATGCAATCCCCATCAAAATTTCAACTCAATTCTTCATAGAGATAAAAAGATCAATTGCAAATTCATCTGGAGTAATAACAACAACAAAAAAAGGATAAACAAGGATAGCAAAAACTATTCTCAATAATAAAAGAACTTCTAGCAGAATCACCATCCCTGATCTCAAGCTGTAAAACAGAGCAAACATGATAAAAAAAAAAAAAAAAAAAAAAACTGCATGGTTTTGGTACTGTGTCAGGCAGGAAGATCAATGGAATAGAATTGAAGACCCAGAAATGAACCCACACACCTATGGTCACTTGATCTTTGACTAAGAAGCTAAAACCATCCAGTAGAAAAAAGACAGCATTTTCAAAAAATGGTGCTGGTTCAACTGGCACTTAGCATGTAGAAGAATGAAAATTGATCTATTCTTATATCCTTGTACAAAGCTCAAGTCCAAGTGGATCAAGGATCTCCACATAAAACCAGAAACACTGAAACTTATAGAAAATAGCACATGGGCACAGGGGAAATTTTCCTGAACAGAACACCAACAGCTAAGATCAAGAATCTACAAATGGGACCTCATAAAATTGCAAAGCTTCTGTAAAGCATAGGACTCTGTCAATAGGACAAAATGGCAACCAACAGATTGGGAAAAGATCTTTACCAATCCTACATCCAGTAGAGAGCAAATATTCAATATATACAAAGAACTCAAGAAGTTAGTCAAGAGATCCAAATAACCCTATTAAAAATTGGATACAGAGTTAAACCAAGAATTCTCAACTGAGAATACCAAATGGCCAAGAAGCACCTAAAGAAATGTTCAACATCCTTAGTCATGAGGAAAATTCAAATCAAAACAACCCTGAGATTCCACCTTACACCAGTGAGAATGGCTAAGAACAAAAATTCAGGTGACAGCAGATGCTGGCAAGGATGTGAAGAAAGAGGACCACCCTTCCATTGCTAGTGGGATTACGAGCTGGTACAACCACTCTGGAAATAAGTCTGGCAGTTCCTCAGAAGCTGAACATAGTACTACCTGAGGACCCAGCAATACCACTCCTGGGCATATACCCAGAAGATGCTCCAACATGTAATAAGGACACATGCTCCACTATTTTCATAGCATCCTTATTTATAATAGCCAGAAGCTGGAAAGAACCCAGTTGTCCCTCAACAGAGGAATGGATACAGAAAATGTGGTACATTTACACAATAGTTTACTACTCAGTTATTCAAAACAATGAATTCATGGAAGTCTTAGGCAGATATATGGAACTAGAAAATATCATCCTGAGTGAGGTAACCCAATCACAAAAGAACTCACATTATATGTACTCACTGATAAGTGGATATTAGCCCAGAGTCTGGGAATATCCAGGACATAATTCACAGACCACATGAAGCTCAAGAAGGAAGACCAAAGTGTGAATATTTCAGTCTGTCTTAGAAGGGGGGGGGACCAAAATACCAATAGGAGGAGATACAGAGACAAATTGTGGAGCAGAGACTGAAGGAAAGGCCATCTAGAGACTGTCCCACCTGAGGATCCATCCCATATACAGTTACCAAACCCAGACATTGTTGTGGATGCCAACATGTGCTTGCTGACAGGAGCCAGATCAGCCAACTATTGAACTGAGGACAGGGTTCCTAATGGAGGAGCTCAAGAAAGGACCCAAGGTGCTGAAGAGGTTTGCAGTCCCATAGAATGAAATACAATATGAACCAACCAGTACCCACAGAGCTTCCAGGGACTAAACCACAAATCACAGAGTACACAAGTATGAGCCCTTGTCTCCAGCTGCATATGTAGCAGAGGATGGTCTTGTTAGACATCAATGGGAGGAAAGGCCCTTGGTCCTGTGAAGGCTTGATGACCCTGTGTAGGTGAATGCTAGGACAGGGAAGGGTTGGTGAGCAGGGGGAGAGGGAAACCTTGAAAGAGGATAACATTTGAAATATAAATAAAGAAAATATCTAGTAAAAAATTCTAGGCTCAAAAAATGGCAAAGAAACAATACCTATAAAACAAGCAGTTCTTTCTTCCTTCCCTTTCTTTTTATGGTCATTGAGAGCTACTCCTTGACCCTAGAGCTATGTATAAAAATAATTGAAAGAGGAAACAAAAGTTTATATGCATAGATTTGTGAACAGACATTTGGGGAGTGGTAGGTATTGTGGAGTCTAATGTAAAGGACCTTCGATGTGAAGAATAGTGAAATGTTTGAAAGTCTGACAACACTCTATTGCTTGTGCATGCTAGGCATGGGTTACATGCCATGCCTTCACCTGCTTCTTTGAAGGATTTGGGAAATTATGGTAAGTGGTAAGAGAATGAGAGCAAGGTATAGGGTGTTTCAGAAGTAAAGAGGTCATGCAATGTGGAGAGAAGAGGGAGGAGTCAAGGATGATTTCCAAGTTTCTGTTTTGTGTGATGGATGGATAATAGTGTTGTTGTAAAGAATCTATTACACAAGAGGGGAAGATTCAGGAGGAAACCTAGTGAGCGCCTGGAGAGCAATCATATTGAAATATTTTGTTCCACAAATATCAAATGTAACTCCAAATCAGTGTTTCTCAGCTCTGAATCAGGAGAAATTTCACCCTTGTGGGACACTGAACCATCTGTAATATTTTGGCTGGACAGCGTACTTCTGACATCTAGTAGGAGGAAGTCAGAAACTAAAGATTCTGCCAAAAGCCTGGCTGTGCTGGTTGTTGTTGTTGTTTTTGTTGTTGTTGTTGTTGTTGTTTGGCAGTTTGACACAAACTTAGATATATCGGGAAAGAGGGAAATCTTATTGAGAAGATACCTCAATCAGTTTGGCCTGAAGACAAGTCTATGTGGTAGTTTTTGATTAATAATTTATAAGTGAGGGCCCAGAACACATAAGATGGAGTCACTTCTGGGAAAGTAATGTAGGTTCCTATGAGAAAGCAAGCCCTGGGGTGTTGGCTAGTAAGCAGCACATCTTCTGTGGCCTCTTTATTATTTCCTGTCTCCAGGGTCCTGTCTTGAGTTCCTGTACTTCCATGACTTCTTAGATGATGGGCTGCAATACAGAACTATAAGCTGGATAAGCCTTTTCATCCCCAAGCTGGTTTTGGCCATTTTGCTTTACCACAGCAAGAGAAACCTTAACTAAAGCACTATGTGTGAAATCCACTTGTGTAGAGGAGGAGAAAGTTTCAGCCATAGTTGAATGAGACACCTGGAAGGATATTGACTTTGGGTAAATTACACCTCATCCAAATCTCACTTTTCCAACCATTTATTGTGTCACCAGAAGGAAGAAATTTCCCTCATCAGAGACTAAAATTATATATTTGGAAAATTGGAAAGAATCCCCATGTTGAAAATCCCCCATATAATGTTGTGTAATGCATAGGCAGGTGCATAGTAAACTACTAACAAATGCCTCCTCTCTTTTTCTATATTTAAAATAAATAATGGTATTAGTAAAGTGAGGCCACAAAATATAGGAAACTTAAAAATTCTTAATTTTTGATGTCGTGGTGTCTATATCAGTAGCATTTTCCTTACACACACACACAAAAAAATCTGTGAGTTTAGGAATGAATTTCTTCAATGTCAGTTAAAAATCAAATCTACTTCTGATTTTTTCAGGCCTCCTGACTAAAGCCCATGCTTTCTTTGTGATCAGTACTTGGGTGTGGTTGTAGCTCCCTTTTCTGTATCTACAACTTCATCTCACAAATCCTGGGGATTTAATCACCCTTTAAATTCATTTTGTAAGATATTTTGGAAACAAACACACAGGTAGTTCAAACTCCCGCTGTCATCTTCCAAGTCAGAGATTACAGCACTCACAACCACACCAAGCTCAAAGCTCATCTTAATTGTAAATTATCTTCACATTATGCCTTCAGTAAAATAATTATTACATACTTTGACCTACAATTAGTTTTCATAGTCTTATTGGTAGATCTTGTATGTGTTTTCTCAACTCATTCTCATTGCTATGTCTCTTACTACTTTTCTGCCTTTTGTATCTCTATCTATATCAACAGAAGTAAGGACTTTGTAAAGAAAAAAAAAAAAGATGCACCCTTTTCTACAACCTCATCTCCAGGGGTAGTTTCTGTTCCCTGTCCTCATAATGCTCTATTAAATGCTATTGGAAGGTTGAGCTTTAGATTGTTTTCTTATTAGTTTTATATTTAATGTTTGCATTTTTCTAGACTAAATACATCCACTGTGATCCATTTACTTCCAGGATGATCATTTTTCTCGGAACACCCTTTATCTTCTTTGCATAAGAGGCTCCATTTCCAGAGAAAGGACAGGGGGTGGAGAAGAGTGAGTACATTTTTGCACTGAATTTCTTCTTTCTTCAGCCATAAGACTGAGTGAATTATCATGTGATTCTATGTTTAAAATTAAAAAAAAAAATGTGTCATTCAGTTTTCAGAAGAACTGGATTCATCAGTGCCATCTGGGATGTGCCATCTATACTTGAAAGGGTGTCACCTCTTAGAGAGTGAAGTGGACTTGGAAGCCATATTTGGACACACTTTAGATAAATAGCACACTTGTTTTAAAAGATAGAGATGCTTCCAAGTAATTATAATGAAAATACTAAGTGTGTCAAATGTGTT
This sequence comes from Mus minutoides, assembly GCA_902729485.2. Taxonomy (NCBI): domain Eukaryota; kingdom Metazoa; phylum Chordata; class Mammalia; order Rodentia; family Muridae; genus Mus; species Mus minutoides. The sequence continues at coordinate 6,793 of CACVCL010018905.1, read as the reverse complement.
AGAAATTAAACTAAAGTTATTCTCATAAGTCATTATGTGCCTCCTGAATATCTGTTTTTAAGACTTGGAAGATAATCTTGGATCTCTGTGTATCATTACACCTTCTTATCAACAACATAACTGAAATTCTGTCTTAGAGAATATTGGTAGACTTCCGTGTTCTTTCCATGCTACACCATAACATGTTAATAATAGAAACAAATCTATTATTCTTTGTGCTCATGCTTTCAGACATATTCTACATCTTATGTCAATACTCAACAAATAACTATTTGTTAAATAAATGTATTAATAATTTTAATGGTGTGTGACTCTGTGTGTGTGTGTGTGTATGTGTGTGTGTGTATGTGTGTGTGTGTGTGTGTGTTTGTAGGCATATGTGTGTGTTTGTAGGTGTGTGTGTGTGTGTGTGTGTGTGTGTGTGTGTGTGTGTGTGTGCACTTGCAGAGGCCAAAAGAGGTTATCAGATACTTGGGAGCTAGAATTACAAATGCTTGTGAGTTACTATGGGTTGATACTGGGTGCCAAACTTTAGACTTTGGAAGTGAAGCATATATGCTTTTAACTACTGAGTCATCATTCCAGTCCCAATAGATTAGATTATAAGTCTATCTCTCTCTCCCTTCCCTAATATTTACCTAATGTACTTAAGTATTCTCATAGATGCATATGCTCTAGGCTGGCCACATATATTAAGGTATCACCTCATACTCAACTAGACAGTCAATGTCAATACTCATTTCCAGTTTTCTTGGGTACTTGGAAGGACAACAGTACTGAAACTGACAAGCCACCTAATAAAATGTCTAATCATCTTAGTAGCTTGGCTCCAAATCTACTTTCCATAGGCTCCAGACCCAGACATGTGAGATTGCTCCTGTTTATGCAAAGCTAGGACATTAATAAATAGTCTCATCATTTATAGGCAACAGAGACCAAGGCCATGATAATTTTTGTTTAAATGTTTTCTTTTCTTTTTTTTTTTTTTTTTTTTTGGTTTTTCGAGACAGGGTTTCTCTGTGTAGCCCTGGCTGTCCTGGAACTCACTTTGTAGACCAGGCTGGCCTCCAACTCAGAAATCCGCCTGCCTCTGCCTCCCGAGTGCTGGGATTAAAGGCGTGCGCCACCATGCCCGGCTTAAATGTTTTCATTTTATGGCTAGAGATCTGGTATAGCAGTTAAGAGCACTGGCTGCTCTTCCAGAGGACCCTGGTTCGATTTCCCACATATTAGTTAACAATCATCTTTAACATCTGTATCTTAGGATCTGATAACTCTTCTGACTTTTGGGGAGCACTAGGCCATACATATAAAACAAACAAACAAAAAAAAAAAACAACCTTATAATAAAATTATTTACTTATTAAAATTAGAGGAGAATGAGTGATTGCTTAGCTACACCAACTGAGAAATATATCTTCTTCATTTTACATGAGGAAATGTCAAATTCAGGATGAGTTTATTTATGAGGCCATGAATGCTACCATATAAGTACATTGTTGTTTTGTATGGGAGTCACTATCTTTATATTTGCACATTATATATACAAAGGTAATATTAGTATTAAGGAACTGACAAAATGAGAGTGCCCAGGATTATAAAGATGGATCCTATTAAGTCACATGAAGGATCCTTAAAAGTTTATAACTCTCATGAATACAATCACAGGGAGAGATGCAGGGGTGTTTTCTTTGACAAGGAGATAGAAAACTGGTAAGAACAGACCAATTAGCTTGCTTATTCTAGAGCCTCCAGAAAAGACTGCATTTTGGCTCACACTGTGTGTTTGGGTTCAGAAGACCACATCAAACTTCTGAACTAATAAGCTTTGAGATGGTATGTTATATTCTTTTAAACTACTAAGCATGGCCTGTTGGTTGCAGCAAATATAAACCCAATGTAGATACACAAAAGGCAGATTAGAGGACTCCATGTGTGGCATGTAGGATGCTTGGCAGAGAACAAAGTCGTTGTCAGTACTTTTTTTTTTTTTTTTCAATACAAAATGATGACCCAATATATGAGAATGCTCATCATCAAACAGGAAGAAGATCAGGATGTGGGTAGATGGTTCATATAGCAAACCGAGAAAAGCAAACCCATGAGATTCATAGTGAGATAGGGACTGAGCATAGTGAGATAGGACTGATTCTGCGGCTCAGAATCACAGAACGTAACCTAGAGCTCTTGAGTAAGATTCCCATAAATCCAAGTGAGCTCTTGGACCTCAGAATCATGAAGAGAAACCCAGAGCCCTTAGGTAAGCAGAAGAGTGAGATAACATAGGTCAGTACCATCTAGAGCAGCCTGTGCAGCCAGAAAGATGGGCCTGAGCTCTTGAGATTCATTTCCCGGGAGAACAAGCTTGTGAGTCCTGTAAAGTGAAGAGCACCAGCAGGAATAAACTCCTGTACTTCGATGCCATCAACAGTGCCTCTTGAGACTCAGTGCACTGTAGTTTGGGAGTGTAGCCTGTGCACTTAGTTTTGTAGAGGGTAGATCCATGTTTAAGCATTGTAAAGGGAGACATCACACATTTTCTCCTTTATCTGTTAGCATTTTCATTGGTTGCTGTATGTCTGCATCCTAGATCAGATCAGTTGGCACACAGTAAGCACTTTTCCTCATAACCAGATTTACATATTTTTGGAAGAGTTAGCAGGTTTTAATTCAACTTGTTCATGAGATAGTAATATCTCCATACACACACATACAGAATGCACTGAACTGTGGAAGAAAATCTATGTGGTCATTATATCATGATCTATAATGAAGGGAGTGTAAAACTGTCAGAATCAAAGTCATGTGATGTTCATAAAAACAATCTGTGTTATTTTAAGATTTAAAAAAATCATTTGGTTATGCCTGGCAAAATAAATTTTCCAGGAACCTAAGTTATCTCAGAAATGAACATTTGGGACTATGAGAAGGTGAGGGCTTTGTCTCAGCTCATAGAACAGCTAGAGAGACAGAAGCCATGAAAAGTAGGCCTGGAGTTCAGTTAGTGTCGTATAAGAGGGAACAAAAAATAAAAATACAGGCTCAAAACCTGAAAAACAATATTTCCATCTAAACTCAACAGCCTTAAGAATGTAACAGTTCTGTAAAGAAATGTAACCTCAGGGATCTTTCAGATTCTCATTATAATACCGCTAGCAAAGCATAGCAAAGGGATGTTTAGCAAAGTAATTGTAGAAGTTTATAAGTTAAATAATCAAACCATATTTCATAAACACACAGGATTCCAGGAAATCTATATTTATTTAAATATTTCTTTCCATTGCATAACTTTTTGAAGAAATGAATTTTTCCTAAATTCTGTAAAGAACATTTAATTTTGAAAACAATGTTATACTGTAAATCAATGATGCCTATACATTCCAAAGACTGCTTTCTCCTAGCATCAAAAGAAGGGCTTCATGAAGAACAGAATGAAGTCTTCATGTACACTCAAACATTCTCACCAACAACTTCTTTCAGGACTGCTTTACTGTATGCAGTCTGGTTCCTCACCACAGAGCCCTATTCTCTGTGATTGTGGGCACACAGTGCCACCTAATGGGAACTGGTGAACTTGATTTTTCTCTTTGCAACTAGATACCATATTACCCTTCTCTGCTAGGCCTAGAGGTTAACCCGAAATTAAAACAATCCGCGAAATTGCCCTTCTTGAGGTCAAGCATTAAAACATCCCATTGAGGAGATACACACATACATGATGTAGAAAAAGAGCAGGATGGGCTTCCAAGTCTGCCAGTCTATTTCACAATACTTACATTGAAAATACCTGAAATAAGGGGACATAATCTGGCGAAGGCTTCCTGGAGGAGGAAGCAAGCCAAAATAATAATAACAAGCACCATGGACAGGTATGACATGGCCTCATTTTGAAATTTTTATGTGTTTTCTGACTTAATGTTCAGAAAACAGTGTGCTTATGCAGGGAAAACTGATCTCCAACTCCAGGAAGACTGGATCCCAAATTCTAACTCTCAGTTGCCAGTGCTGTGAGCCCCATCTCAATAGTAGTTTGCGTTTTAGATGTGTTAAAGTGTGGCTTAGAAATGCTAAGATCCTAAGTATCTAGTCTCCTAGGAAGGAAATTTCTTTCATTTAGTAGAATCACAGCCAATGGAAAGGATAGTTAAGGCGAGTTATCACAATTGGCAGGTAAAGCAGTGATAATCCCAAGGAAGTGTGAATCCCAAGGAAGTGTGAATCCCAAGGAAGTGTGAATCCCAAGGAAGTGTGCAACAAGAAAAATTAAGGCTGCAAAAGTAAAAGTGAGTTAACAAAAATGGTGGCTTCAGGGTTACTGTGCTCCTAGAGTCTGTAGATAGAGATGGAGAGGATAGTGAGATACATCTTGTACAGAATGATGAACTCCAGACTACACAGGAAAGAGGAGAATGCCCACCACACAGGGATTCATGAATGAATACTACTAGCTTTCAACCTGCCAAGTTCTGTGACCTAACAGGTCACATTCATCAACTGAGCCTCCCAAGTTAACTTCAGATGATGATATTCTGTAATTGGGCAAGTCTATGTATTCTGCACATATCATCAAAGAAGACACTGGGAGACGAAGCAGAGGAAATGGGAGTGGGAGTCAGAAGAATTATATAGAATTTCCCAGCACAAGAACATTGTAAAAGTGACAGATAGACCACAAAATTTGTGGCAGGAGATTAGTACAAGATCATCTATGTTTCCTAAAGAGTTCCAAACACAGGAGTATCTGTGAATTGGTCAGAGTACAGAGGTGGAAAGTCAAGCAGAACACATTCTATGTTCCCTTTCTATAAACTATTAGCATGGGAAAGATCTCTTACACCATCAGTAGTCATATGACTGTCTTAAAAGTCAGATGGCTCCATGGTATCATCATTGTGTGAGGTGGAATGAACATATTATCATAAATGGGCACATTATGAAGGATAAAGTGTGGTGTAGAGAAAAATGAGGGCAAAGCCCTGTGCTGGGAGAGTATAGGTACAGTGCTGCACTTTTGGCAGGGATCATGGCATGACAGAGATGGGAGGTATCCTCCACGAAGTTTGGAGAAATGAGCATGCTTTCTACAGCTGTACAAGGAATGGAGGATATCCAAAGTCAGAGTCACAGTGTGGAAGAAAACATGATGCAAGCATAGGAAGAACAGAGAGTAAGACTCAGAATATGTGTGCTTTCTGTTTAAACACAAGCCATTATCTGGCTTCAGAATAACTTAGATGTTACCTTGGGAAGTGGGCATGTCAAAAGTACAAAAGGAAATGGTGCCAATAACTTTAGAACTATGAATGTCTTTCTGTCTTAGTCACACAGGTGAAAAAAAAAAACTGGCATAAATCTTAAAGGTGGTTCTGTCTGCTTTTATCATATTTTTGAGTGGGTACATGATGCTGAAGCCACCTGAAGAGAAATGATATTTTTGTCCTTTACAAATGATCAGGAGTTCAGAAAGCTGAGTGCCAACCTAGATGATATGAGTGCTCACAAACCACGACTGACTCAGCTGTACACAATAGATGGCATTGGAATGAGTTGGGCATCATCTGTAAAAGTGCAAGTGCCTAATTAGTCTCAGCCTCCTAGCTAACAAAACCTTCTAGTTCTGAAGCCCGAAAAGTGGCTAATGTGTTACTGTTATGTAATTATTAAGTAAGGTGTGCTGATCATCATTAAACCCCACACATTTGGCATATACAGTAGCTATGCATGGGGATATTCTCTTTCACTGAAATAAAGTGAAGTATATTTAGGTGACTAGTCAGACGAGCAAGATGGATGGCCATCCATTATATACCTGAAAGCATATATACACCTAAAGTAAAGAAACATAAAATAGCCATCTAAGAATTTCCTTTAGTGTCTTCTTCCAGGGATGCTATGAGCTAGTTAGGAAAACATATTTCTGGATTATGGCATTTAAGCTAAGTAAATTTCATACATATTTTCCCAAACTGTGTTAATAGCACACACTCAAAAAATGGGAATTTTGCTTAAACGATTCTGGATCCACATAGATAACCAGTATTTTCTGAGTAAAGTGGGTGGTCATTTTAAATATGTAAAAGGGATAAATGGCTCTTCCAATACACACAGTCATCACAACCACTACTCCTCTGCCTACAAAATACAGAGTTTTTGGAGTTTACATTTCCAGGAAACTGTGAGATCAAATCTTATTTGGATTCTGTCACTTTCACTTGAAAACATTTGCAATTCCAGGATGTGATGATACACATCTGTAAACCCAAAACTTGGGATCCTAAAGCAGGAGGAATATAGGTTCAGAGCATGATCCTGTCTGAAGAACAAAGATTAAAACTAACAAAAGACAATAGATTAATAAAATGTCTCTGTCCAGTATTAAAATTGAGAGTTCTATTACCAAATGAGTGACATGGCATTTAAATGAAAGCTGCAAAGATTAAAGACGCTGTGTGGGAACTAAAAGTGGCTGGGGAAGAGGGGAGGGGAGGATAGCCCACGTCTGGCCAGAGGTCGTCCTATGCTCTGGGCAGGAGGACTCGGGAGGGCTGCCAGATGCTTTTCACTTGGCCCCCGGTGGGCATCTAAGCCACTGACTCCACTGGACAGGGGGTGGACAAGGGGCAGCCCCCGACTGGGGGCCGGGGACAACACACTGTTGCCCCAGGGTTATGGGAGAGAGGGCTGAGGGAGAGAGGTTCCAACATAGGGGAGAGTCTGCACAGAGGGCCTTGATGAGCAGAGACTCTCTATAGTTTTACAGTGTTTTGTAGAAAGGCAGGGGGAAAGAGAGAAG
>CACVCL010018898.1:0-118321 GCA_902729485.2 Mus minutoides | reverse complement strand
TGGATACAGATGTGAGACCTAAAACTTCACTCCAGATGTTTGTTCACACGTTTGAGAGGCTGACTCTGAGGAGCAGAAAGCCTGAGGCTTACAGAGGGAGAAGAAATGTCAGTTACTACAAAACAATACAACACAGCCATCTCATGGAGCCTGGGTGCCACAAGCCTACCTGCTGCCTCACCGGGACCACTGGAGGAAATCAAAGCACAGGCACTCTGTTCCCCTACATTCATGTTTTAGTTAGGTGGCAGCAGCACAGACTCTTGGGAAAGGGCAGGGGGGTGGGGGGGGCAGCAGTGTGTAAGCTCTATCACTGGATGTAGTTTGTGGTTTGCAGTTTTTCTACTCAACAGCTCTGGGAGTCATACTCCTGGGTGACAAATTGCCCTTACTCAAGTTAATAACCTCTCATGTATGTTCCTTTTTGGGACTCTCTCTAACTGCACTGGCCACAAACAAACAAAAACCAAAATAGAAGATCTAATATCAACGTACATTCTGTGTGTGTGTGTGTGTGTGTGTGTGTGTGTGTGTGTGTGTGTGTGTGTTATTTATATGTGAAAGGAAATTATGAAAGAAAAAATAAAGTTTTAAAAGGGAAATTAAGAAGGCAAAGATGAAGACAGGTTTTTAAGCTTGTTTGTATTAGAAACTATAACTTAGAATATGTATGTATATATGTGTGTGTTGATTACACCCTAAATGAGAGAATAACCACTAATCCTAAATTTGTAAATCCCCTAAAACCAAAATCCTTAATTTCTATACCTTCAGCTTAACATATTGGAGGGAATCTTATAATTCTGTAAGATTAAAATAAAAAATGCTGACATTTTGAAAGTCAAGTCCCCCCAAAATACAGTTCAGAATGTATGTAGGAAGGGCTAAGTAGCAGAAATCAAATTGTAAGGGATTTGTGAGTTTTCTGTGTATTTCTGCCCCTTCACACATAGTGCCATTCAGTGCATCATATTACATTCAAAAATGTCATTCATCAGATAAGGAAAAGTTCTGCAAGCTCGATGGCCTATGGACCAGAGATGTCACCTAAAAAAGAGGTTCCCTTGGTATTAAAAACACATTTAATGGTGAAATATTCTTCAAACTTTGAGTGATGAAGAGCATAGTTCTTACATTTGCCAACATTATCCAAAGGACAAGAAGCATGTGTCTGACTGTGGCCAAGTATTCACACTTTCCTTCAGGGCATTGAGGAGACATCTCTTGGGCAGGACCTTGCAGCCACTGACTTTGGGTGCAAAGCTTTCCTGAGAACTGCCTTGGATGTAACACGGTGATGCTCTCCCTCCTTCTAGCTCTGCAATTTCAAGCCTGAAACATTAAATTGCTGGAACGGTTTCACACCCTCAGTGAGAAGTAAAGTTGAAGGTGGATGCATTATTTCTAGCCCCCGTGGAGACTGAAAACAGCTTAAAGGACCCTTGTCATCATCTTCCTGAGGCCCAGCGACTACACATAACCCCTTCCAGAAACCTCACTGCTATCTGCCTGTACTCTTCCAGGATGAAGAACTAAACACATCCTCGGATGGTGACTGCATTTTCCCTGCCAGGCCACCTGTCCAGTACAGTTCTAAAAATTAGCAGAGGGACAATAAGAATTTTTGGCTAATACTCAAGGCTGTATTCCCTGCTGATGTTGTGGCATTAGAGATAGGACCTGAATCCCCATGTCCTTTTTGTTTTCCATTAGCTGGATAAGTAGTGAAAATCCTAAAAGTCTAAGCATGGCCTCCCTGACATTTCTAAAGTACCATGGGAACCACAGCAATCACAAAAATAAGCTTTGCATGTAATTCCAACAGAAAATCAGTCTGGAAAAATGCTTTCTAGATTCACAGGTTTATTCCTCAAACTTTCTCATGAAACAGCACATGCCTGTGACTGCAGAAACAGCTAGCAGCACTGGAATCTTGTTTTGCATTATTTTGAAGGAAAGAAAGAAAAATTACATTTTTCCCTCCTATCAGGAATATTACATTTAGATGAAACTATCATCAGCCAAAGTGTGGTGCTTGCACATTACAGCCTTGTTTATAAACAACACAGTGACTGGGTGTTCTTTACTGTGCTTTCTAAGAAAGACTAAGATAGCTAGGATCAGGTTTCAGGAGAACTTGCCCTGATCTGTGAGGATGTGGAAAAGGGGAGTGAAATTGAGTCCTCAGAGGACCTGTGAGCTTGATCCCAGATATAAAAGTCATGGAGATGTCATGTGTTCTGACCATGGGAACTCTATCCAGTAAGGGAGTTTGAGGAAAAGTTTCATATAACTTGTTCCCAGGGTTGCAATTTTGCTTTGCAGCTGAAAGTCAACCAATCAAGAAACAGTGGCAGACTGGTGAGAACCCTATCAGTAACCAACACAATGTCAGCATTTTCCTACAAGCCTATTTCCCTACTGCCTCAGGCTGAGTGCTAGGAATACACCAAAGTTCAGGGCCTGTGAGGACTAAGACTCACTTTCTGCCACCCTCCCGGCTGCCCTCTAAGCTCTGGATATCAGCAGTGTTAGAGAAGCACCCCAGCTGATTCATCATGCTGGCCTCTGGTTGGTCCCAAAGAAATTAGAGTGCCCTGCACTTCTGCTTAGACCAGTGGTTCTCAACCTTGGGTCTCTACCCTCACAGAGGAGTCACATACCAGAACAGCTATATCAGATATTTAAATTACAATTCTGAACAGTAGCAAATTATAGTTATGAAGTGGCAAAGAAATGATTTTATTGTTGGGAATCAAAACAACATGAGGGACTGTACTAATGGGTCACAGCAACAGGAAGGTTGATAACCAGTGGCTTAAAGATTCCAGATCAGCCTCACCTTCAGATATATAGGCCAGAGCTCAGTCTGATGTCAGAGTTGAACCAAACACACATACACTAACAAGCATGTTCATAAAGAACTCCAGTACCTGTATCCTCATGTACCTTTCTCCTCTTACTATACATTTCAAAGCATACTTCCATGTGCCCAACACTTGATATGAGGGTCAGGCCAATGGGTTGGAGGTAATAGTTTAAGTTGGAAAGCTCTGAGTGGCTTAGGCAAAGATAAAGAAATATGCAAGAACATTAAAACCAGCCTCAGTCACATGGGAATCAGTGTGAGAATTCTGATGGCATTCACTGGGATTCCCACTGGCACCAAGAATGGGTTATCAATCATTTCAAAGGCTGGGATCAAAGACTATGAGCCTTTAATTTTTTTCCTCATTTGAAAAATGTTAACCAAATTGACAGAGTAGAAAGAACAAGGTGTTCTGATTGAAGGAAAAAATATTTATTATTCTTAGCTGCTCGGTGTCTAGGGTCCCCCTTACCACTATGTTTCAATCCAGTACAAGGGCAGCACAGCCTCAGGACTCACCTATGGAAGGCTGGATGAAGTCCCTCAAAGGTGTCTGTATCCTGTTCCCTGAACCTGAGATTATGTCTCTATGCATAGGATCTTTGGAAACCAGAAAAAGTTAAGGATTTTGACACAATGTTGCTGTGTTGCCTGGGTAGGCCAGTGTCATCAGAAAGGTCTTTATAAAAAGGAGCCATGGGGACCAGAGTGTCAGGAATAGGAAAGGACATGTGCTGAAATAAATGGAGAGGTAGCCATAGAGGGAAAATTGCTACTTGACTGGCCTTAAAGATAGCCCAAAGATAACAAAGATAAGCCAAAGGAACAAATGTGACCCTAGGACTTCCAGAAGTAGCTCTTCATCATCTCCACCTCAAACTTCCAGACGCTAGCCTGAGTGGGTTTCTGTGTTAGATTATTAAGTTTGTCATAACAACCATTCATAGAAAACTTAGATACTGCCTGCCAGCCTCCATATCTTTTATTATAACGACTCCTTCCTGTGGCATGAAGGAAGTTCTTGAAGAATGATTTACCCAATCTGCTTCTAACAGCTTTCAAGCCCTGATTGGTGACAGATGGTGAATATAAGTCCAATTCTTTTGCCCTTGGATAAAAAATAATGTGTCATGAATTCTACATAGGTTTTCCAGGTTCTGTCAGAGAATTAAGCACCAAGTTCTCAGCACCTGGATTGGTGAGAGAGCTGTTCCTGGCTGGATTCACTCTTATCTTTCCAGCCTTTTTTCCGGATACTTTCTTGGATTACCTCTCAAATGTTTTGCTTGTACTTGAATTCTCCCCATGACGCACTTTTCACGGACACAAAATAAGAAAGAATATAATTGAAGTATTGCTTTGCAGTTCTCCAGCCACTCGCCTGCATCAAGTGATTCAGCCCAGACAATCCCAGGCTACAGCATGAACCTTAACAAAAGAGACAAGATATAAGGTGTTGAACTGAGAAGTGATATGTTCTGCCTTGGTTAGGTTTCCCTGTCTCCCTGGCCCTGGAATTTCAGAGTCCCTGTGAGCCTTCCAATGGATCACATGCTTTCAAATTAGTGAATTTCTTCCTGTAACCAAGAGACCAGAAAGTAAGGAGCGATAGGAAAAGACATAATTTTTTGAGAGCAGAAAGGGAATCATGCATTGAATGTAGAATGGCAGAAAATCAGATGTGACACCTGGGAGAAGTAGCTAAACATTGCCAGGGGATAGGTTCAGATAGGAAGCTCTAGGGCATCCCTCCATTACACCCTTTCCCTGATGGAATCAACCCTGTTTCAGTACAAAGGTAGGACCATGTGATATTTTTGTGAAAATTGACTCACATATGAATTTGGAACTAGGGAATATCACTTGAAGAAAGTCTGGGGCCCAGGAGACCTTCATTGTCTGTAAATCAATGCATGGAAACGCAGGGTTAAGGTGTCTAGATAAAGTGTGCCCCAATGGTTGGTGTATTAAAGGTTTGGTTGCCAGCTGATGAAGCCTCGGGGAAGCAATCGAATCAGTAGGGTTCTGACTCTATCAGTGGCTCATAATTTGAAGTCACTGTTGAAAGCACTACAAACTAAGAGGTAGAATATCATTGGAGGATTAAAACTATTGAATTCTACCCTTGAAAATTCTCTTTCCCTCCCTCCCTCCCTCCTTCCCTCCCCCCTTCTGCCTTTCTCTCTCTCCCTCCCTCTCCCTTTCTCCTGTTCTCCTTCCTTCTTGGATTCTATGAAGTGAGTAGTATTACCCAGCTATTTACTGCTGTCCTGATGTTGTGTCTCACCATAGCCCAGAAAAAACAGACTGAAAACTTGAACTAAAATAGAGTTCCCTGAACCTATTGTCTCCAATATTTAATCAGAACAAGAAAAAGTTAACTAGTATAGATGGGAACCTCTTTCTTTTCTGTCCCTCATGATGAGCTAAGTGCAGAACTTGTAGAGCTGGAGCCATAGTGTCAGGAAACTGACAGAAAACAGCATCTACATCATCTCAAGAAGTCTGCAGACTCTCACTTGGTGGCTCATGAATGACTATGACATGTGTAGAAATAGTAAGAGTAACTCATAGGTTCTACTTTCTAGTTCTTCCTCTATTTTAATTAACCATGGACTAATATGTCATCTCCCTCAGTATCCAGTCCCTTCAGGTGTAAAATGACATGATGATACAATCCCTCCACAAATTTATGGCTGTAGAATAACATCAGTTTTGGATGATCAGGTGCCAGTCAACATCCCATGACCAACTGTCATGCCAATGCAATTAAATAAACAAATCGCCTTGCCTGGTGACTGCCTCCCCATACACTTGGTCTCAGCAACCTAGGGATTCAAACCAGAAATCTGAATTCTCTTTCCTTTGTATGAAATAGAGGCTAGAGGAACTAGACTAGCTTAATGGCTGGTAACTGTAAGCCAGAATGCTAGTGGAGGAACTGGCTTTGAAAAAAGAAAAAAGTCAAAAGAACAACTTATTCCTCATTTGGCATAAAATGAAAATATCTGTTGCCTCCAGAATGCAAATGCATTTGGATTCTTAAAGCTGCTTTAAAAGAAATGTGTTCATTTGGGGGATACTTAAGCTTACTGGTTTTCATAAAAGTGCTACTTCTGAAGAGTATCTAAACCCCCTAATCTGCTGAGTGAATTCATTTTGCTAACATTTGGAACATTTGCTACACAACAGACACATGACGCAGTGGGAATATAAGCCATCAAACGCACAATCCATTTTATTTAAAACTCACAATTAGTCTTTTAATTTACAACCTTACATACTCTGGAAGCCTATTGTGTACGAGAAACAGACCCAGTCATTGTAGAAATAAGAGTAAACCAGGATAAACCAGGATCAGTCTCTGCCTTCCAGACTAGGGGCAAGGTGAATGGACAAAAATGGGCTATTCTGGTGCTATATAGGGAGTGATTTATACATGTCAGAACTGATCATAAAAAGTAACCAACTCTGGGAAGAAAGAAATAGACATCCACCCTGGCCTGAAGGTCTGTAACTGCAGACCAGCAAGCCTGGAAGTATGCCTTGCTGAGCATAAAACGTACCCTATGCTCTAGGAAAAGTAGATGTGGCCCTTCTTCACTATAATGCGGACTTAAGCTGGCAATGGCAACAATGAGCATGATTTTCATTTGAGCGTGTCTTCACACACCTATGGCCAACTAGGGGTGGTAGGGTGATAGGTAGGTGATAGGGTGGTTTAATCACTTGTAAACCCAACAATTTCCCTAGAAGAGTTCCTAGCAGAAATTATGCCCTCAATAAATATTTAGTAGATGAATAAGTGAACCTTTAAGATCTCTAATTACTGGTCTTTAAAAAGGATTTGTCTATTCCCTACACTATTTAAAAAGAAAAAAAGCTTACCTTCACAGCCTAAACTAGTGATAAGAAATATTTAAAAACTGCAAGAATCTATGTGTGTACATGTGTGTGTATATATATATATATATATATATATATATATATATATATATATATGACTTTTCCAGGGCTCAAATGGCAGACTGTCCTTTGAGGCATTACTATCAAGCTGGTGGGCTGGCCGAAGTGGCTGCAGAGAGCTTTCTTTCTCTCTAGAAAAGCAGTACCCATGTGTTTAGTAAATTGTATCTTGGGTAGTCTAGGTTTCTGGGCTAATATCCACATATCAGTGAGTACATGTTATGTGAGTTCTTTTGTGATTGGGTTACCTCACTCAAGATGATGCCCTCCAGATCCATCCATTTGCCTAGGAATTTCATATATTCATTGTTTTTAATAGCTGAGTAGTACTCCATTGTGTAAATATACCAAATTTTTTTTTATCCATTCCTCTGTTGAGGGACATCTGGGTTCTTTCCAGCTTCTGGCTATTATGAATAAGGCTGCTATGAACGGAGTGGAACATGTGTCCTTGCTACCAGATGGAACATCTTCTGGATATATGCCCAGTAGAGGTATTGCTGGATCTTCTGGTAGTACTATGTCCAATTTTCTGAGGAACCGCCAGACCGATTTCCAGAGTGGTTGAACAAGCTTGCAGTCCCACCTACAATAGAGGAGTGTTCCCCTTTCTCCATATCCACGCCAGCATCTGTTGTCACCTGAATTTTTGATCTTAGCCATTCTTACTGGTGTGAGGTGGAATCTCAGGGTTGTTTTGATTTGCATTTCCCTGATGATTAAACATGTTGAAAATTTTTTTCATGTGCTTCTCAGCCATTCGGTATTCCTCAGTTGAGAATTCTTTATTTAACTCTGTGCCCTACTTTTTAATGGGGATATTTGATTTTCTGATGTCCACTTTCTTGAGTTCTTTATATATATTGGATATCAGCCCCCTATCTGATTTAGGATTGGTAAAGATCCTTTCCCAATCTGTTGGTGGCCCTTTTGTCTTATTGACAGTATCTTTTGCCTTACAGAAGCTTTGCAACTTTATGAGGTCACATGAAACTCAAGAAGAATGAAGATCAGAATGTGGACACTTCGCCCCTTCCTAGAATTAAGAACAAAGCACACATTGAAGGAGTTACAGAGATCATGTGTGAAGCTGAATCAAAAGGATGGACCAACCAGTGACTGCGGCTGCCGGGGATCCATACCATAATCAGCCACCAAACATAGACACTATCGCATATGCCAGCAAGATAGTGTTGAAATGGCCCTGATATAGCTGTCTCGTGGGAGACTATACCAGTGCCTGGCAAACACAGAAGTGGATGCTCACAGTCAGCTATTAGATGGAACACAGGACTCCCAAGGAAGGAGCCAGAGAAAGTACCCAAGGAGCTGAAGGGGTCTTCAATCCTATAGGCAGGAGAATAACATGAACTAACCAGTACCCCCAGAGCTCATGTCTCTAGCTGCATATATAGCAGAAGATGGCCTACTTGGCCATCATTGGAAAGAGAGGCCCCTTGGTCATGCAGACATTATATGCCCCAGTACAGGGGAACGCCAGGGCCAAGATGTGGGAGTGGGTGGGTAGGGGAGCAGGGCGGGGATGGGGGAGGGTCTAGGGAACTTACTGGATAACACTTGAAATGTAAATGAAGAAAATATTTAATTAAAATTGGAAAAAAAAAAGGAAGAAAAGCAGTACCCAAGGAGCTAAAGGAGTCTGCAACCCTATAGGTGGAACAACAATATGAACTAACCAGTACCCCCCCAGAGCTCATGTCTCTAGCTGCATATGTAGCAGAAGATGGCCTAGTCGGCCATCATTGGGAAGAGAGGCCCCTAGGTCTTGCAAACTTTATATGCCCCAGTACAGGGGAACACCAGGGCCAAGAAGTGGGAGTGGGTGGGTAGAGGAGTGGGGGGAGGGTATAGGGGAATTTCGGGATAGCATTTGAAATGTAAATGAAAAAAATACCTAATAAAAATGGGAGGGAAAAGAAGAAAAGAAAAGAAAAGAAAAGGAAAAAAAGGAAAAGAAAAGAAAAGAAAAGAAAAGAAAAGAAAAGAAAAGAAAAGAAAAGAAAAGAAAAGAAAAGGAAAGCAGAGGCCTAGAAAAAGCAACAGGATAATGCCTGGCTCAGCCTTAATTGCAGTGTTTGGTTTCTCTCAACCATGGAGTAGAACTCTGAAGGCCAATTTGCAGGCTGCTACTTAAGGTCAGGTGTGAGGTTTTTCTGCCAGAAGCAGGGCTCAGAAATAATTTGGGACCTGACTCAGTTCTGATTCTACCATGCCTCTCTGTCTGCCAAGAAGCTAACCCTGTTCAAAGGGCTCTGAGGAGAACTTGCTAACAAGCCACTCTGACTTTAGCAATTCTGTTCCCTTCAGTCCACTATTACGCTGTGCTTTCCGATGATGTCTTGGGATCCTGGCAGTAGCATCATGATAGAAACCAGAGAAAGGCTAAAGGTTTCTGTGAGCATGTGCAGAGGAAGCAGCCAGGGACAGGAGTATCCAAGTATGAGAAGATATTAAATGAATCCAGCAATCAGCAGGAGCCCAGCCTGGCTGGATACCTGCAGCTCACACACAGGCCAAGAACATAATGTCAAATACTGCCAGTTCTTTTATATATATATATATAAATTTTTATTTTATTTTTAATTCATTTTAGTTATCTAGTATATGCTTATGCATCTATTTAATAATTGATTTTGATAGCATTCTTCTTCCAAAGAGACAAAAACAGAACAGATGAGTCAGATACTTTCAGCATCTGTAGGATGCTCTATAATCTAGCAACTGTTCAGAATCTGTAGAAATGATTGCTGCATGTCTGTTTATTTTTCATAGACAATGATAAAGACTAACAGTCATTGTGGTTTTTAGAGTTTGCAAGGGACTGCCCCACAGATGGTCTCATTTTATCCTTATAGCACTCCTTTGAAGTAAGAATCATTATCACTGTCTTCTCTTCTTGGAGACACTAAGATCAACAATTAATAAATGGGACCTCATGAAACTGAAAAGCCTTTATAAGGTCAACAATACTGTCATTCAGACAAAATAGCAAGATAGAATGGCTAAAATCAATAGCAAAAGTAACAGCTCATGCTTGTGAGGATCTGGAACAAGGGGAACATTCCTCCATTGCTGGTGGGAGTAAAAACTTTTACAACCACTATGGAAGTCAATATGGTGGATCCTCCAAAAATTAGAAGTCTATATAACTAAAGACCCAGCTATAATACTCTTGGGCTTACCCAAGAGACTCTCCATCCTCCCACAAAGACATTTGCTCAACTATGTTCATAACAGCTTTATTCATAACAGCCAGAAACTGGAAACAACATTGATGTCCCTCAACAGAAGAATAAATAAATAAAATATGATATATTTACAAAAATAAAATATGATATATTTACTCAGCTGCTAGGAGTAAAAATGACATCATGAAATTTGCAGACAAATGGGTGGAACTAGAAAAAAAATCATCCTGAGCAAGGCAACCCAAACTCAGAAAGACAAACATGATATGTACTCACTTATGAGTAAATATTAGCTGTTAAATAGGGGATAATCACAATACAACCCACAAATCCAGAGAAATTAAGTAACAAAAAGAGCTATTAGGGAGTGGGATGCATGGGTCTCCTGGGAAGCAGAAATAGAATAATTTTGCAGGTGGACTGGGAGCTGGTAGGGATGGGAACAGAAGAAATCAAATGGGAGAGAAGGGTGGAGGGAGGCAGAATGGGCAGAGATGACTAGAATAAGTGGGCATTTATGGGTGATGTGGAAACCTAGTGCAGCAGAAACTTCCAGGAACCTATAAGGATAACCAGAGTGAAGACTCCTAGTAATGGAGGATACAGAGCCTCAACTGTCCATCTTCTGTAACCAGGCAACACTTCCCATGGTGGGCCTGAGACACCAACCCAGCTGCAAAACCCTCAACCCACACCTGTCCTGCCTGCAAAAATGTGCCAGAACAATGGTGGCTCACAGTTTGTGGGTGTGGCCACCCAATGACTGGCCAAACTTGAGGCCCAATCCATAAGTGTGAACACATGCCTGACTCTAGTGACACTGATTAGATGTCCAGGAACTAAAAGCTGATGGCTCAGAGACCTAGGGAAGAACCAAAAACAACTGACAAAATAGGAAAAAAAATTAATCAAATGGTTCCTAATGATATTCTTCATCTTAGGGTTTTTTGTGGGACTCTTAATAGTGAGGGTGTTCCTGACTCTTTTGCCTCCTCTTAGGACTTTTTTTTTTACCTATTAGGTCACCTTGTACCGTCTTGAAACAAGATAAGAGAAGAATAAAGAAAAAGATACATACATACATACATACTTACATGCACATACATACATGCATACATACATAGGTACATACATACATTCATACATACATTCATATATACATACATATAAGTACATAAATACGTAGGAATATATACATATACATACATAGGTACATACATGCAAATACATACATACATACATACATACATACATACATACATACATAGGTGCATACATACAAATACATGCATGCATACATATATAGGTACATACATATACATATATACATACAAAGGTATATACATGCATACATTCATACATACATACATACATACTTACATACATACATATTTTTTAAAAACCCTAAAACACTCCCATGGATAGCATCTATCAGCTTCCTCAGGCAGGCTGTGTTAGAAGTATGTCACAGTGATTTTTCAACTGATAGTCGGTAAACAAAATGTTAAAGGAAAGCAAATTTGAAGACCAAAATAAATAAGAAGAAAGCCACCAATTGATGCAAAGGGAACCCAGTTTGCAACCAGAAGCTCAGGTTAAATGACAGGGCTTGCCTAACAACTTTGGGCACATCAATGAGGTGCTCTGAGCTTCTCTATACTGCCAGCTCTTGAGTTAGACAAAACTTATAGCCAGATGCTGGAGACCAAAGGAGAAAGAGATGCAGTCTGCACTCAAAGTAGAAGACATTTGTGACAGCCCTGAACAAGGTTGACAAGGGTGGCTAGAAATAGAAGTAAAGAGTTGAGAGAGAGGGGTGTTTGTTGGTTTGCTTCATTGGGTTTGTATTTTTGCCTTTGCTTTTAGTTGTTTTGTTTTGTTTTATTTTGTTTTGTTTTAGTTTAATGTATTTTAATAGCAAACTTACAGGAACAGCACAGAAGACAGACAACATTAAAAACATGTACTTGCATGCAGGACAATTCAATTAGAAAATTACAGTGAATGGATACCATCTACTGTGTGATAAAATGCCACAAACCCCATTTAGTTGCCATCAATAAGAAACTTATTTTTTAAAAAATCCAAATGCTGGCATTGTCCAGAAAATTTTAACAGGTTTATTTATAACTATTATAAAGTTTAACTGTTGAAATGTGTTCACCGAAACATTTTGCTTGCATTAATGCTTTCCATCTTGCATTTATCCACGTTCATTGGTGTGTGAATTTTTAATATGAATGCTCTTAGTTTTTATGTGCTAAGATTAGAACCCAGGACCTTACACCCATGAATTGCTACTGAGTTATATCACAACCCTCCTTTCACTTTTTAAATTTTAGACAGTATCACTGGTTCATCTGGAATGTCCTGCCTTGAATTCAAGATGTAACCCAGGCTGACCTCAGAATTGTGCTCCACCTTCCTCGGCTTCAACATAACCAGTATCATAAGCCTGTGCCCAACACCCAAAATCTGTTCCTCTTAGTGGACAAGATCATTTAGAGTAATTAGATATAGCAGATTTGTTCAAGGAATAAACAGCCGGACGTTCAGATCCAAGTGTTATACATCCATAGATTCAAACATCTGTGAATGAAAAAATATCAGGAAAAAAAAATGTACCTACCCTGAACACAGGCAGACTTTGTTTCTTGTCACTATTGCCTTATATCTTTTCACACAGAGTTCACTTTGCATCAGATGTTATAAGCAACCAAGGGATGATTCAGCATACATGGGAAAATACTCATGACTTTTGTATGGACTTCGGGATCTGCTGGGAATCCCGGAACCAACCCCATGTGGAGACAGAGGGATAAGTGATTTAAGCACATTGCTTACTTGATGAATGAATATAGATATATTGAAGGTAGGGATTTATATTTAAAGAAAAAGTAAAAGCCCAGGGCTAGCAGTGCAGCCTAACTTATTTGTGACTAGAAGAAGATGTACTCTCGGTGCTCCACTGCTACCTTCTTCAGCAGAGCCATTCCATTCAAAGAACTGGCCCTGGGGACAGAGATTTGTGAGCCTCGGATGCCTCTGTCTCTCTCTGTGTCTTCCCAGGAGCATCGCACCTATGCCTCAGATACTCCATGTAACACAGTTTGAAATATTTCACAAATATACAAAATAGGTTTTATGCTGTGGAAAATAAACATTTACAAAGATAATTTTAAACTTCTTTTCTCAAATCTTATTTTTAAGTAATATCATATGTCTTCAGATAAAAAAATTATTATTAGCCACTTAGGAGCTAGGAGTCTTTGCATTTTAGAAATGTATAGAAATATATAGATGGTCACATTTAGCAGATATTCTCAAGAAGCAACATCTCTCACAAGAGAAAGTATAAACCCTAGCAATATATAAACACATAATACCACACCTCGGGCCATGAGGCAAATGGTGATTGGTATATGTGTTCACTAGTTTTATGTCCACTTGGCGCCAACTAGAGTTGTTTGGAAATAAGAGCCACAATTGAGAAAATACTTCCAAAAGACTGCTCTGCAGGGCATCCTCTTAATCAGTGATTGATGTGGGAGGGCTTAGGCCATTGTGAGTCTTGCAGCCCTTGTGCAGGTGGTCCTGCAGTATATAGAAAAGCAAATTAAACAAGCCATGGGGAAGAAGTCAGTCAGCAGTGTTCATGGAACCAAAACATTCCTAACCTCATTCTGCTGTGTGTCTTATAATCTGCAGAAAACCAAGAGACCAAAGGCCAACAGGTGGTAGATTTAGCTGTTAGTAAGCTCAGAAGTCCTTTCCTGAGGACGGGGCAACATCATCCAAGTCTGTCACTGGCTTGCTTTGGTCCTCATTATGTATAGAGCAGAGCATGGAATTTATGAGCCTCCATAATCATATGAATCAATATCTTATCAATGTAAAAAAACACAGACTTATCACAGAGAAAAAAAAATATGTTATTCTGGAACCCAGGAAATGGAAAGAAGTCTCAGTTAGTGAAGTGTTTATTGCTCAAGCATTAATTCCTGAGTTATGGTGCCTGTGATCCCAGGACTAGCAAGGCAGAGTAAGGAAGATCTCTGGGCCTTGGTGAGGAAATCTAAGCAGATTTTCAAGCTCCTTGTTCAGTGAAAGTAGCTATCTCAATAAGTATATATATATATATATATATATATATATATATATATATATATATATATATATATATATATATAATAAAGTGGGCAGCAACTGGGAAATATACCCTGCAATTATCTCTGTCTCTCCTCTCCCTCATTGGCCTTCTGAGAACTGCCTGTACAAATCACTGGCCCATTTATAGACTGGCAGATTTGTCTGGTTTTGGTTCTTCTCTCAGAGGAAGCCATATATGGCCATTACTTTGTTCATATTTTAAAATCTCTCTTAAGCTATAAGAATTCAATTCACTTCGTCAGCAGAATGAGATGTGGATCTGGCGGACTATAAGCAATTAGGTAGCACAGAGGAAGACTCATAGCCTGTTGACCAATGATGATGAATGAACTTAAGATCAAAATGTTATACTCTAGGCAAGAGAGTAGAGCTGTTAGTGAATTCTCATGGTGTGGGTCCAAAATCCAGAGCTCACTCACTCATCTCCCTCCACAGAGACCCACAATGCATCTTAAATTCCCATAACCTTGGTCTCCTTGCCTATAATACTGAAGTCTGAGAGAATAATATCTTATAGATGTGTCGGTTTATGTGTTGATGAGGAGTGCATGTTGGAGGGTTGGGGACTCAGTGGCAGAGAACGAAGTTAGCAAGTTTGAAAGCCCTGTTTTATTCCCAAAGCAAACAGAGAGAGAGAGAGAGACATACAGACAGACAGACAGACAGAATGACAGATAAAGGTAAAGTTAAAAATATTTAAAGCTCTCTTGCATAGAGCCTAGCACATATCAGAAACTCTGAAATGATAACAAAAGATGACAAATGATGTCATTACATAAAACAAAGCTAAATATTAGGATTTTTCCCTTACAAGTAGTGGGAAGAAATGCAGACTGAGACAAGACCAAGAAAGACCAAGCAAAACAAGGAGTCAGGAGGCTAAGATATTTCAGGGCAAAATCCTTCTTGTCCAAAACATTCTCAGTCTATTCTCCTATATGACTCTGGGTATGGGGGCCAAGGGCTGCCGATGTGGCTACCTAGCATGGGGTGAGATCTCCTTCTCTGTGTTAGAAGGATTTCTTGCACTATAAGCCTGTCTCCCTCAAGTAGAAGTCAGAATTTACCCACTAACTTTTCCAGATTTCCTTGTAACTAAGATAAGGGCCTCATCTTCCGCAGCTGCATACATCCAACTTGGATTTGCAGAAGAAAGGAGTTGCCATGTGAAATCTGTTCTCTACTGTTGCATAGAAAGCTCCTTCCAGAGGTAGGGCAGTCATGGGCCTGTGTAAATAGCATCTCACACACAGCACCCTGGTAAAGCTGTGTGGTTGATGCCTGACAGTGGCAGCTGGAGGAACTTCATTAGGTCTTCTCCAGAATTGCCAGTGGTGACATTTGGGCACCCATCCTGGTTGCATGGGCTCTGTGCTAATTCTTGCCCCCTTAGTGCTATAGATTACCTAATACATTGGTCTGTTATTTATTCTGTTATTTAGTTAGTGCCATGGAGTCTGTTATTTGTAGCTGAAACCACTGCCAGTTCCTACACCAGATTCTCACTGCCTCAGTGTTCAGAAGTCTGGAGTCAGTAAATACTTGTAAGGCAAATGAATATTCATAAGAATGTTCAAAAGAATCAAAAATTGAAATATGTTCAAAGAATCAGGGTGGTAAAATTATGATGCATTATTTAAAAGTGTTCCATTTTGGAAACTAGCTAATATAAAATTTAGGAAGGACAAATTTTTTTATCATTTTTGCTCAGGACAAACTTTGTTCTTTGGTTTATCTTACATTATTTCATCAAACTAAGTTCAATTTTCAGAATTTCATTAATCCAATGCCACATATTTGTTGATCTTCATCATAACATCTGCATCTAAATGTAACCATGATAGGCTAGAGGATTTTAGCAACTACCAACAGCTTATACTATAAGTCGCAGAATAAAGACATAGGGTGAGGTAGAAAAATATTAGTTGCTGTTTACAAGCACAATAAAATAAAATAACTGACTTCTAGCCATTAACTATTGTTATTTAAGAAGATATTCATTAAGCTATTCATTATTTTAATTCAATAAATACTTGTTTATTTAGGTACTATATACTTGATGCAATGGTAGCTGTCAAAAAAAACCCTAATAGTTAATGACACATTGTCTGCTAGTCATTTTAGTAAGTTCAAATCTCTAGATGTTATCTCTGAATTTGATTATCAACCAGTAACAAATACAGTCATTTAGCTCCTTAGTACCTTGATAAGATCAGCTTGAAATTCCTTTGCATGTTCTGTAAAGTTCCAAACCCTCACCATAGAAAAGTGAAATTACGTTATTCTATTTACTACTACTTTCTATAGCCAGACTTTGTTTACACTCCTTCCATATGTACTTTGTGACTTTTTAAAACCAAATATGAAATTCGTATTCTTTTTCTGATCCACAACATACTACCAAAATAAATTTTATTTGCACAAGGCATCCATATTTGTAGCAGACTGGAGGATGGCAAGGTGTTTAAGTTACAGTCGTGCAAATAACTCTAAAATGATGTCACCTGAGCTTAAATGCCCTTGTCTTCCCTTACAGCAGGGCTCATCCTATCACCTCCACTTCTTCCCCATCTCCATTCCTAACCACTTCTCTACTTCTTACTCCCTGTATCCATAATCCCCTCTCTATTCCTAAGCTCCTTCTACTCCTAGCTCCCTCTCCATTTATAACCCCATTATTCTTTAACCCTTCTCTATTCCTATGCCCTCCTTCCTAACCGCCTCTCTTTTCCTAACTGCCTTCATTTCTAACCCCCTCTCTATTTTTAACCCCTTCTCTATGCACAAGCTCTTCTCTATACCTAATCCCATTTGTGGTGTTTGTGTCTCTTAATTCTTGTAATTTAAAAAAAATTTTTTATAACAACAAACAACAACAAAAATCACAACTCAGAACTCCAGGGTATGGATCTCAGATCCAAACTTACGGTGCACATAACACTGCACATTGGTGAATCATATTTTATTCTTCTACAAAATAGAGATTATTCCTGTGTACAGTGTGCTTGTAAGTCCTGTGAATTTGTACACGATGTAGCCCTCACAAGGTGATGGGCCATAACTAAACACTGGGGTTCGGATGAGCAGTGAAATCACCCTTTCTGTGACAGCATGCAGACTCGGCTGCCTCACATCCTGACTTAAATGCTGGTAACTTATTTTTTCCTTGAAAACTGCTGCATTTCCATTTGATAGTATAATATTTGTCATTGGTCTTAGTATGAGAACTCACTTATCAGGTCAGGTTTAGTTTAGATAACAAATGATTTGATTTGGAGATTGTAATCTCTATACAAGCTTTCTCTCCTCTCTGAGGCAACTTCCCACTTCAGATACTTGAGTTTCTTTGAACAAAAAGACAGGGGTTTTTTTTGTTTGTTTGTTTGTTTTGTAATTTTTATATGTATATGAGTGTTTTGCCTGGGTGTGTGCCTGTGAACCACTTGTATGCCTGGCTCTGGTAAAGATCAGAAGAGGGAACTGGGCCCCCTGAAATTGGAGATATGGATGTTTGTGAACCAATATGGGGGTGTTGAGAATTGAACTCAGGTCCTGTGAAAGAGCAGCCAATACTCTTAACCACTTAGATATCTCTTCAGCCTCATGGGACTTCACTATTACCTGTTTCACAGAATTGCAGCGAGGATTAAATGGTAATACATTATAAAAGTTAGATTAGCTTTAAGTGATTTATTAAAAGTCTTCCAGGTTATTATTCATTCAGTGACAAGGAGATAAAGCCACCTGCAGCAAACAACATTGTCTCGGGATGCCCTCTTTGTTGAATGACAGCTGCTTTCTTACTTAGAAACCTTGTTCACCCAACACCATAGGCAGGTAGAGGAGCTAGGGAGATGGCGTAAAGAGTAGTTCACTGTCAAGGATTGTAGATATGTCCCCACGTGCAGATCAGCTCAGGTCACATCTGATGCCTTCTTCTGGCCTCCTTTCACACCTGGCTTCTACATAATTATGATACATATAATTAAAACAACAGGCTTCGTCTTCAAAATGATAGGCCATCAGAAATGCTTGCTATAATCAAAATGCTATGAATGAAACATTCTTGATTGCTGTAGGGTTTAGGTTTAATTGAAAGAGGGTTAATATTTTAGTTCACAATTTTTACAGTTCAAGGGTTTTGGACCTTAAACACATAGCAATGCAATCCTAAGATCAAGTGATGACTGTCCACCCCAGAAGGCCTGGGGAGCAATGTTTATGAGGGTATTTAGGGTTGAGCATTGAATTTACTTTTTTACAAAACATGTACGGAGGTCCTTGTTCCCTTGTTGACTAAGATATGGTTGGTGTCTGTCCTTAGAAGAGTCCATACTCTTACCCAAAGTATTGAATTTGCTGAGACAAAGAAAAGCAGCCAGGACTTAGAATTTACCTGCTGGCGTTCTAATAAAATATTGTGACTGCAGTATTTTAATCTTCAGTGTTTAAGTAATAGGACCAACCTTGGGTCCACTTTCTGCCTTGACATGGACCCAAGTTAACCTAATACCACTATGCTTGGAGACATCAAAACAGGCTTCAGTGGGGAACATTCTAGTAACTGCAACATTTTCCAAGATATTAGAATAACCACATTGCTTCCTGTTTGATAAAATACCTCATACTCCCTCTAGTGCATATTCCTCCTCATTGCAAGGAGTCAACCAACTCCTAACGTAGGAGCTTGCTGGCCCACCAGCCTCTGTGAAAGCAAGACTTTCCTTTTCTTTTCTTTTCTTTTCTTTTCTTTTCTTTCCTTTCCTTTCCTTTCCTTTCCTTTTCTTTTTCTCTTTTTTTTAAAATTAAGTTTTATTGTATTTTTTTTCTTTTTTTCTTTTTATTAGATATTTTCTTTATTTACATTTCAAATGTTATCCCCTTTCCTAGTTTCTCTTCTGAAAACCCCCATCCCCTCCCCTCTCCCCACTGCTCACCAACCCACCCACTCCCACTTTTTGGCCTTGGAATTCTCCTATACTGGAGCATATAACCTTTGCAGGACCAAGGGCCTCTCCTCACATTGATGACCAACTAGGCCATCCTCTGCTACCTAGAAAGCAGGACTTTTCAACTCAGTGGCAGACCCTGGTCTCAAAACAAAAGAATAAGAGGATGGATCACATTTGTAACATCAAAAAGAGATGACTCAGTACAACCTGACCTCTAACTTACATGCTCCCACACTCAGGCCTCAGCTTTCATTTAGAAAATTAACTTTCAGTGTTTATCATACATTCAATTGTTTTAAGTCACTGTGTAGAATAGCAACCTGTGGTGTGTAGTGAACACTTGAAAATTGTCTATGAAATAAGTCAGTAGGCTCTGATATGTACTTCAAACAAACCCCACTCCCTAGAAACATAAACACCAAGGAACCTGTTGACATGGTCATAATAGCAGAATAAAAATAGCTACAGCACAAATAGACAAGACTTGGAAATTCAAGATCAGGACACCAGCATCCTTGTGATTTTGTATGAAGGCCTCCTGATGACACATGGGTACCTGCAAAGACAGGGAAAGAGGCTGAAGTCATCCTATTTCAAACCCATTTCAACAAAACAAGCATTAACCTACTCAGGATGATGGATCCTGCAAGTCATCAAATGCCCTGTAAAGTCATCACCACCTATCAAAAATTGAGGACCAAGCCTCAACATGAGTTTTGGTAGCTGCAAATCACATGCAAACCTTAACAAAGGGCACTAACTGTTACAGCAACGTCTATTTTTTTTAATAGTGACTCATTTAATCCTAAGATTTCTAGGAAGTAGGAAACTAGACCCATTTTAAAGGTAAGAAAACATTTTAAAGGAGTTATTGAGTTATAGAATAAATATTATCTTTTATAAAACCTTCCAAAAATTTTCCAGGATGCTTATAAAATTTAGTATTCACATGAGTTATATATTAAAAGTTCTTATTACTTCACGTTCTCCCCAAAATGAATTGCCAGAGCAAATTTGTCTGTATAAAGATAGATGATGTGAAGAGATATATTCATTGACTGAAATACAGTTCAATTAACAAATCAAAAACACTAAGATGGATAGGAAGAGAAGATAACAAAGTCAAAGCAAGAGGAAGAGGTCAAAAAGCTGGGAGTTGAAAAATTAGCAGAAATATTCCAAACAGGCTTTAAAAATAATTCATTGATAGGGGGCCTGGAGAAATCGCTCATGAGTTAAGAGTACTGGCTGCTTTTTGAGAGGTTTGCTGCTCTTTGAGAGGTTTGATTATGACCAACGTTAACTGTTCACAATCATCTATAACTATAGTTTCAGTGGTTCTAAATCCCTCTTCTGGCCTCTGCGAACACCAGGCACATACGTCATGCACAGAAATACATGCATGCAGAAATATCTATACACTTTTTTATTAAAACAAAAAAGACTAACTGATAATCTTGCATGCACCAATTCAAGAAATAGAACTGTTCATCTGCCTCATCTCTCAAGGCACATTTAACTGTCAAAGACTACAAGGGACAACTGATCTAAAGATGAGAGAATGGAAAATTCCTTATTCTCTACCTCTCAATTCTTCTCTCCTCTTAACAATATAACTTTTCAATAAACTGATGTCTCTAAGCACTTATACTTTCTCTTATGTTATGAATAATTCAAATCGATACCATTATTTTTAACCTCAAGTCATAATTTACCTGAGTATTCATTTATTTTCTTTTTTTTTTCTCTTCTAGAAAGTGTTTACTATTTTTAATTTTGATTAACAGGGGAACACCCAGAGCATAAATGACAGATTAGAAAACCTTTAGTACAAGTCAACACAGCCCCCCCAAAGAAACCTGTTATGTTTTACTTTTTTAAAAATTAATATTTAGTTTAGTTACATCCCAAATGCTGTCCCCTCCCAGTCCCACCTCACAGAATCCCACTCACCATCTACGTCCTCTTCTCTGAGAATGTGCCACCCCCCCCCATCTTCCCACAGTAGCACATCAAGTATCTGCCAGATTAGGTGCATCCTCTCCCACTGAGGCCAGACAAGGCAGCCCTGTTGGGGAACTTATACCACAGCCAGACTATAGCTTTGGGGAGAGGCACCACTCCGGTTGTTGGAGACCCACGTGGAGACTAAGCTGTGCATCTGAAGAATTATAATCTTAATCTAATAACTTGTAACCAAAGAAACTGAGCTAAAATCCTTCTTCTGTCCATACCAACCATCAATGGGCATTCCACTTGTACTCCTGGAACAATCTTCAAATCCACATCAGCCCCATCCCCACCAGCCTTCTCTGCTGATGGGAGCTGGAATCTAGCTGACTCACCCCCCCCACCGCCCCCGATTAAGGGTGCTAATTAGGGATTTCAGTGCATTCCATCTAGTATATGCTGCCTAGTTGGTGGCTCAGTGTCTAAGAGATCTCATGGATCTAGGTTAGTTGAGACTGCTGGTCTTCCTATGGGGTCTCCCTCTTCCCCACTTCTTCCAGCCTTTCCCTCATTCAACCATAGGGGTCCCTGACTTCAGTCCATTGCTTGGGTGTAAGTATCTTCCTTTGTCTCAGTCAGCTGTTTGTTGGGCCTCTGGGAGACCAAAACAAGCTTCAACAGATACAAGAAGATTGAAATAATCCCATAAATCCTATCAGATCACCACGGACTAAGGCTAGACTTCAATAACAACAAAAACAACAGAAAACCCAAATTCCCATAGAAACCGAACAACTCTCTACTCAATGATAACTTTGTCGGGGAAGAAATAAAAAAAAACTAAAGGCTTCCTAGAATTCAATGAAAATGATGACACAATATACCCAAACTTATGGGACACAATGAAAGCAGTATTGAGAGGAAAATCCGTAGCACTAAGTGTACTTGCAAAGAAACTGGAGAGATTCTTCACTAGCAAGTTAACAGCATACCTGAAAGCCCTGGAACAAAAAGAAGCAAACACACACCCAAGAGAAGTAGATGGCAGGAAATAGTTAAACTCAGGGCTGAAATCAACCAACTAGAAATAAAAGGAAGTATACACAAATCAACAAAACCAAAAGCTGGTTCTTTGAGAAAATCAGTAAGAGAGATTAAACCCTTAGTCAAACTAACTAAAGGACACAGAGACAGTATCCAAATTAACAAAATCAGAAATGCAAAGGCGGCATAACAACCTGCTAATTTATAAGCCATAGGATCATAGTATTAAATATGTTAAGTCTATAGAAACTTCAAAGTAGAATTACTTGGGGAATCCTTCGAGGTATAGGGTAGCTCTTCACCACAGAGAACATTGAGTCCCTCCTTGAACAGTAACCTTCTGTGTCTACTAGAGTAGCACACTTTTATAAAAACTACTGTGAAAGTGTCCTAATGGACAAAAGTGTCATTGTCTGTAGCAGCCCGAAAATTTCTACTCCAGTAAAATTGAGATTCTTAAATTTCCAGAAAAGAATTTCAGGTTGTCTCAGTATGAAACAATGTTCAGTTCATCAATAACATATTTTAATATGAATTTAGGCAAGGTGATTAATAAAGGGATCAAAAGAATAATAAGTAATTAATAATAAATGATAATAAGTAATATGTGATAATAAATAATATATAAATGATAAAATGATAGTTATATATACCCAAGAATGGTGGTCACATGCTCTTCTCCAGAGATTTAACATTTAAATATCAATAACAATGTATGATCTTGATAACTTTTGAAGTTACATTGTTAAAAGTCTTAAGAATTTAAGTGAAAATGTGTTGATATACTTATTGTTATCTAAAGAACTTTAATGAGATCATAAGGTGGTTTGTGAGGTACATTATACAAATTTTCAGGCTGTTAAGACATCGATCAAAGAAAGTCAACTGGCCATCATTGGGAAGAGAGGCCCCTTGGTCATGCAGACTTTATATGCCCCAATACAGGGGAACGCCAGGGCCAAGAAGTGGGAGCGGGTGGGTAGGGGAGCAGGGCTGGGAGGGGGGGGGTATAGGGAACTTTCTGGATAACACTTGAAATGTAAATGAAGAAAATATCTAATAAAAGTTGGGAAAAAATTCTTTTTGTACATAGGTTGCAAGTAAATTAAGGCATAGGCTTGACTATAAATATGGTTCATAATATCAATAGATTTTTTTAAAATTTTCTCACCTAGCATCATTGAGAGGTTTTTTTTTTTCCCCCCTCCATGTGTCTTTTCATCCTCACTGAGATATAGCAACATTCAGGATATCAGTGTGCATAGGGATGGGGATGAGCAAAGCATTGGCCCTGTCTGCTTAGAGTCCTGCAGAAACTCAGCATTAGTGAGCAGGAAAAAATGTTACCCAAACCCTCAGGTTTCAAGGAGCCAATCCCTCTACTGAGACATTGTGTGGATCCATTCTTTTGAAGGCAAACTATTAAACTCTAGTTGTCAGAGGACAGCTGAACACTCTGGCGAAAACTCTACCTACTCAGATGATGGACCTTCATTCAGGTTGCCGACTTACATTTCTCATTTCTCATTATAAACTGAAAAGCGTGTATAGCATCATACATGCTGTATTTCTTCATGTTGCAGAATCTTCACACCAACATTAGTTGGACAAACAGCTTGTTATTCATAAAAATGTGTCTGCTCTTTGTCTCTATTTCCTGAAGAGAATGGAAAAAAAAAAAAAACCCTTTGGAATTTCCTTATAGAAATGAAACCATTTATTCCCACCCCCAGGTAACTCACAGTTCAAGACAGTTCAATGGACAACATAGATCTGGGGGTTTAAGACACAGTACCAACTAAATCTCTTAGAATGGAAGAATATGTGGAGTTGAAGCTCAATTGCAAATAATGTTCAATCAATGAAATATGCCTATATAGTGAAGCCTCAGTTGAAAACTAAACTGAGCTCAAGTGTGTTGTCCTAGGTTATGAAAATACATCAATGAGGTGAGGATTATTATCTGTAAGTGTCCTACTTGGGATGCTTACAGATGCTTGAAAATCCCAATATTTAATTGTTCCTCTTCTGTGTCGTGTGTGTGTGTGTGTGTGTGTGGGTGGGTGGGTGGGTGTGTCCAATTCGAGAGCTATTAGTTACTACCAAGATATGTGTACTACTACTGCTGGCTTGGTTATTGTGCCTTGCTGGCATTTTTGTGGTTCATAGGTATCAATTCTGGCTAGAATTGTTGGTACATTCTCTCTCATAGAAACTTGCATAAATGCTTGCTTTTATATAGCATTGTACTGGATTCTGCGTAGTAGTTTAATCTTTTTCAAAGATTAAGCAAATCTTTGAAACCTCAGAAGTTAAAGCCACCTGGACAACAATCCAGGTTCCCTGGGATCGCCAAAGCATGCAGCTGGTATCTGAAGTGACTTAAGTCTTGTGTAGGGCTTGCCCTGTGACTCGGGATTTTCTCTGTCCAATTACATTAGGGCAGCAGGAGGCCTGTGATTGGACAAGGAAAAGGTAGATGGAACTAAGAGTTGCAGAGACAGAGAGCCTCTTGGAAGGAAGGAAAAAGGGAAATAGAGGCAGACATGAACCAGTGCGGCTTTCACCAGCCACAGGTAGTTATATCATAAGGTTAGAATAATTTGGATAAAGCTTTTATCATTATCAACTGGTTCTGAAATTATTGTATTGGTTTATTGTAAATTGATAATTTATTAATTATAAGCTTCTAGAGCTATGACTCAACTGAGTTGATGGGTGGTGTGATGGCTGACCATGGGGTAGACAGTCGATTTGTGGCAGTGAGAGAAACTTGGGAGCTCCTGCCCCACCAGACAGTTGGTGAGTAGAGACAGAGCCAGTGGGGCCAAGAATTGCTGGCACATGTGTAGGAACGTGCCAGTTCATTCTTTAATATTTCCCACAACACTCCTGAATCTACAAAGTCTGACTTTACTGGAGAGTCAGAGCCAGTGTTTCCTGTCATGGTCCAAAGAGTCCTACAATTCTCCTAGGGTTCTTTAAATATCAAGAGAGCCCAGTCTCTAGCCTGCATCCTGCTTGCTCTAATTAAATGTAATTTCCACAAAATCTTAATGAATTTTAGGATCTTTCAGGAAAAGTTCAACCTAGTATTAAGGAATACTCAAGTTACAGATGGCTGAAGGTCTCTCAGAATATTATAAAATATGTGATGTTAGCAAAAATAACTTGTTTGGAAAAATAGTTTCCCAGAAAAGGAAGAATATATGTGCAATGATTTCTCAATGTGTTTTTAAATTCTTACAGCCCAATATGCAATCTAGAGACATTATGTCACATGGTTCTAAAGTTAGATGATAAGCCCCAGATCTCCTTATGGTATCACTGCCATCGCACACTTGAGCTCTTTCTAAGATGATTTTTTTACGCATTTTTTTTCCTGGGAAATCACATGAAATGAGCCTACAGTTTTAGTAACAATCTTCTTAAATGTGCTGAGAAAATGATAACATTTTTATTATTTCTACAACTGTCTTTTGATTTCTCACAACCACCCACCTGCTGACGTGTGTGTGTGTGTGTGTGTGTGTGTGTGTGTGTGTGTTGTGTTACATTTGCAGAGTATAGATGATTTGTGTAGGTTTTTAAATTATTGTACACATGCACAAATATGCATGCATTGTGAAGTTACAGCTATGTGAAATTTCACAAAGTAAACATACTCATTCAAGAAACAAAATGTGACAATCATTTCAGAGGAGTCCCTGCTGTCCCATCTTGTTCAAGATGGTGAGGTGTGACATTTTCAAACCAGCATTTAGAGTGCTTGGTGGAAATGTGTGGAATACCTATCTCCTTTAAGAAGCCACTGACATCTGTACCCAGCATTATAAGCACAGCTCATTAGTTAGCCCTTCCTACTGTATCCCATACCATTTCTAGGCACTGCTATACCTCTGGAACCCTTTCATGACTGTCGTGACGTTCTGGCTCATGTGGTTACTCTGCTGTGGTCCAAAATAAAACTTCTTTACCACAGCATAGTGACAACCTTTGTAAGGATCCTCGACCAGATTCTTAGTGATTTCTTATTCTTCACTCAAGAACAGCAACAGCAGTGTAGAGTTGCACAAGGACCAACTCCATACTCCAATCAACACACGTTATCACACACACAAAAAAAAACGCTTACATGCCAAATCTTAAGACTGGAGCAATGGCATTCTGATCACAAGGTCCACCTCTTTATTTCTTTCCAATCTTCTGACCTTGCAGTAACACTACTACCTAATGTCATGATGACAAGGGTCATATGCAAAAACAAAACAAGTGTCTTACTTAGGGATTCATTGCTGTGAAGAGACACCATGACAATATATAAGATCTTATACAGGAAAACATTTAACTGTGGCTGGCTTACAGTTTCAGAGGTTTAGTCCACTATAATCATGGCAGGAAGCATGGAAGCAGCATGCAGGCAGACATGAGGCAGGAGGAGCCAAGAGTTCTACATCTTGATCCAAAGGCAGCAGAAGAGGACTGTCCTATACACTAGGCCATGCTTGAGCACCACAGGCGGCAAAGCCCACCCCCACAGTGACAAACTTCCTCCAATAAGGCCACACATACTCAAAGGCCACACCTACCAATAGTGCTCTCCACCATGGGCCAAGCATTCAAACACATGCATCTATTCAAACTACCAAAGAGAGGCCTCCAAAGTTATTCAAGCCTATTCAATTCCAATCACACACCCAGCAGATGGACTTAAGGAAACACTGGCTGCATTTTGAACTTCTGCTTTAACTGAAAACTGGTGGATCACAGCTACAGAGGGCAGGATGTCCACGTGCTCACAGGTAAGCTTTGGAGAAACCAGAACTGTTAAACACGTGGGCTTCTCTTCACATGAAGACATATGTATATCTGTTTCCATCCAAGAAGGCTGTAAGTGGATATTGTTTAATAGCCTGGCAATCATTTGCTATTGCCAGGCTTCACTTGACTCCTTCTTGTTGAGAGCGTTGTTTCTCGCTCCATAGGACCCACCCTTATGAAAGAAGCCTCTTGTATTTGCAAAAGAGATTGACTATTATGCTTACTACAAGTGTTTCCCCTCTAGACCTTTATCCTGATTATTATTTCTCAGTCCTTCTTGTGGAAGAGGTCACAGGTACCTTGCAAAACACATGTCCTTTACAAAGGAGCTATGCTGTAACCATGCCTTGAGCTTTGTTGTGATAGTTGTTATGTGGAAACCCTTTTTTGTTTTTTTTTCTAAACTTGTACTGTGTTTAAATGTGTGAACTGCTCATGGTCAGACTCCAAAAGTTTGCTCCAGCATTGCTAAATAAGTCATGCTGAGTTTGTTACTCAGGGTTTTTAATCTCTGATGGCAGCGGTGCTTGCAGGGACCACACACACACACACACACACACACACACACACACACACACACACACACAGGACTTCTCCTGTCTTTCCTTCTTTCTCCACAACCCCGAGGACCCAGAAGGTAGAACATTCCATCAATTCCTTGTACTCTGGATGAAAGGAATCACCTTTACTACCCTTGATGAAAATCAACAATGAGAGTCCTCCAGTGTTAGGAAAGAATTTTTGGTACTCAAGAGCCTGGATCTCAAGTTCTAGCTTTGTTCAAGGGGTGGCAGGCTTGCTATGGTTCACATCAAGAGCTCAATGTTATTTGTCACTGTAAGTGTCTTCTGTAACAAGCCTAATTTTAATCCTTATATTTTCCTCCAGTCTCCATCACTCTCTGTCTCTTTTATGCCTGTAAATAAAAGCTGCATTACGAAGAAAAATAAAACGTCCTCTGCATAGAAATGTGCATTGGAAAGAATAATCGTGTGTTTTAAAATAGGAAACCTGAGACACAAAATTCATGAATGTAAAGCATTCAAAGTGATTTTAGCTTCTTATTTATCCCAATACCTACAGCTAAACAGAACAACACTTGGTGGCTAATGAGTAAAGTCACAGAAAACAAAAGACACAGAGCACTTGGCAGACACGTTTTTGAGTCATCACCCACAAACCCTTTGACTTCCTCAACCCTTGCAAGACGAGTTTTGCTGTTTCTTTTTGTTGGTTAAAGCTGTTCAATAATTTGGCAACACAGCACTGAAATGTTGAAACCAAAAGTACCATATTCAAAACATAACTTTCTGGTGGATCTAACAGTAGAAATATGTATTTGAGACTCGGATCTACGTTTTTGTTTTTTCTTTTTTCTGCAACACCATATTTTTTAGCAAATCTTCTCTGTCCCTTGGACGAAGATCACATGGAAGAGACCTGGAGAGACATGCCACAGGTGAACTAAAGGCAGTGGACATGTTAAAGGGATGATCTGCCTTAGAAAACAGAGATGGCCACAACTATCCCCAGAGAGTTCTCACCATAAGGTCCCAGTGGCCTATACCATGTTTTGTGTTTGGTAATATTTTGTTTCATTGTTTTGTTTGTTTTGTTTTGTTTTGTTTTGTTTTCTCATGGGCATGAACCAGAGGTCAGAATTGTAGCTCTTACATTCTGGAAGGCATGAAAAACTTGGTAGTGGGGCTGAAAGGCTGGGAAATTTCCAGACAAGTAGTAGATATTGAAATCGAGAAAACAATCATAATATTTTCTTTTTTTTCCTATATCTTATTCTTTTGTTATCTCTAAGTATGAGTGAGATCTGTGGCATACAACCATGTGCTAGTCATTACAGGATCATCTTGGTTCTCATTCTTTGGTAAACCTTACCAGAAAAGATAACTGTGGCTTAATAAGTAAGCAAATAAAATATAGGGTTATAAATTCACTGGAGGAGTAGGAAGAAGAGACTGAAACCCAGGCTGGAGCAGAAGAGCACTAAAGGATCTGTGGAACTTTTCAGCATTACCTCCAGAGTTGTCAGATGCCTGATGGCTTCTCCGGAGGGCTCACTGTGGGATCAAGACCACGGGAGAGTAGAAGAGAAGTGGGAACTCCATAGTAAGAGCAGCGTGGATTACAGACACAGCTGGTGGGAGCGCATGTCCTTCTCCTTCCTCAGTGGAACACAGAAGTGTAGACAGAGGGAACCGAGGAAGGAGGGCATTTCTGAAAATAATGAGCTCAGAGACACTAGTACTTCCCTTTACCATAAGCAATGAGTTCACACTTGTGGATAGAGCAAGAGCTTAAAACTAGAATCGAACATGCTTAGAGCCAAGCCGTACCCTTTGCCATCTGTATAGCCTGGGGCAGGCCACCCAAGCCAAGCTAATTATCTCATGTGTAAGGTGGAGTTGTAAAGCACCCTCATAGATAACTCTATGAGAATTAAACAAGATACTTTAGAAAAGCTACCTCGTTTCCTGGCCTTTAATAAGTATTTCATGGGTATTAATTTGTACCGAACCCACAGTATTGTGTTGACCTTCACATTTGTTTGGTGAGATTGTAAACTTCAAGTTTATTGGAATTAAAATGTTCTAATTCCTTTAGGAATTATGAAGATATTGGTTTTATTATTTTTTTTTCAAAATGATAAGGGCAGGAGGATAGCCCTCTGTTTGTCTTGGGATCAGCTTCCAACTCCTCTCAGGTGGCATTTGCATCTGCTCTGGTGCTAAATCCACACAGGAAGCTGGGCAAACAACTGCTTTCCTTCAGTTGGATTTTCAATTGCACTGGCTATGCAGTCAGATGTCCAGATATCCTAGGCTGCCAGGCTGCCTTTGTTAGGTTATTTAAAGAAATACTAGTTTGCTTGCCTTTAAAAGTCCTCCTTCTCTATATCTCTTTGCTCTCTGGCATTGCCTTTAAATCCCAATGGCTATCTGTGCTCCTAGGCTATTTTCTATGGTGATGCTAATGTGCCTGAGATGGTAGAATAAGCTGCACCAACTCATTTTATAGAAAATAGTATTTTAAAGAGAACCATAGCAACAAACAGAATTTCTTGGCAACCCACTTATAGGAGACGGGAGTGTAAGAAAGGGAAGGAAAGACCTGCAAAGGACAATTCTAGGTGAGCAATCTCTACTATTGAAGGCAATAGAAAGGGCTGAGTTTTAGAAGTAGGAGTCAAACCCCATGATCTTCTTGTCTCCTTGAGAACAAAAGCACCTTTCTAGGGTGGTTTTAGTATCAAATGAGATGATGCAGAGTTCTTGCTCCTTTGTTTTCATTGAAAGGCTTATGAATATTAATAGGAAACAAAATTATTCATTAATGATTTTTATGAGCCATAAATGAATTATCGACAACTATTAGAGTTAAAGTAGCATCACTTTGATAGCTATGTATAAAAAACAATTCAAGAATTTCAACATCAAATTTGAAAAGAATGAAGAAAAAAGTAGAGAAAAAATTTTTAATTGGATATTTTATTTATTTACATTTCAAATGTTATCCCCTTTCCTGGTTTCCCCTCTGCAAACCCCCATCCCATCCCCCCTCCCCCTACTTATATGAGGGTACCCCACCCACCCACTGGGGCAGGCATCAAGCCTTCACAGTTCCTTTACATTGCTCTCATCTGTCCATTCACTCTCCTGAAGCTCCTTTTTCAGACTGAGCCACAAGGTGGCAACATAAGCTTAGTCATGTCTACATTTCCATGTTAGGACCTCCTACTGAATCTCCCTTCTACTTTCCACTTTTTTGGCTCTGTACTGACATGCCACTGGGACTGCCAGCAGTAAATAAATTACAGTGGTTCTACTGAGTTCTAGTAGCTTGAAAAGGGTCTGTGCTGAGAGCAGTTTGTAATGTCTCCAAAGGAGCCATGCTTCATGTTTGGGTCCAAAGCCAAGGATGACACTATCTTCTCTACTGTATATCCACAGGTGCTTCTAGCTAAAGGGCACAAAAACCACGGCAACAGAGATCTCCCAGAAAAAGATAGTAAACCTGAAGCCCTTAAAGATGGATTGAGGAGATTCCAGCTAAGAATCATCCAGGGAAATAACTGACTTTTCACTAGCAATCTTTGTGCCAGCAGAACCTGCCATCCTGGATAAAACAGGCCTATGATGGCTCAGAGAAGCATGGGTTCACCACACGGTAAAGCCAACTTGTCTTCCAGAAGGAGTTTTGTAGAGATTAAAATATATCTCACCTGGTTATCCCTCTGCATTCCCAGAGATCATGGGCTTAGAACTCAACAACCAAGATAGAGTGTGCTGCCTGTTGTCCCTAAACAGCAAGCAGAACAAGGATGTTGTAGCCAGTTTAGGCTAAGGCAATCTATCCTCTGTACCGGGTAAAAGTCATCTTCTTGGACCATACTGCTCTTGCCAGCAATCTACAACCCTGGACCAGAATTCTAGACCTGTTTTGTGAAAAAGCCTAAGGCACTGCTGCCTCCCTAGGACTGAGTGGTCAGAAGCCCTGCTGTGGCTGCTAAAAGAGCAGTGGTAGAGCTTCTGCTAAGCAAAGGCCAGGAAACCACCAACTAACTGCCCTCCTTGCTGCAGGAGAAGGTAAGATAAAATAACACTTGAGAACCTATGCTGGCTCTGGCAACTGAAGTCAATACTAGAGCCCTATGCTCTGAGTCCTTCCCAGACTGACAACTTGAGAAAGTGCCTCTTCTGTCTGGGCCTATTGACTTCAAAGAAATTTAGTTTGTTTCAGGCTCAGCAGCATCAAACAGCATCAGCCTGACCCAGGCAGGCTCAGGCCCCAGCTTGCCTACTTCAAACCGTGCCCTTGGACCAGCAGCCATAGAGATCCAACCACACAGGCATCTACATCCATTTTATATGCTCTTTCATAAAGCTTCCCTGTGAGGATAAAACACCTACATACAAGAGTAGGATATCCTGAGGAAACTGAATTCAGGAGGATGTTAGTTGTGAGGCTATTCATGTCCATATTTACACAGTTAGAAACGAGTCAATAAGTCATTCATTAGACAAGACTGAGTATGCAGAGGAGACAAGGTATAAGAATGCTGCACTAATGTATACACCAATTCCAGAAGGAAGAGAAGGGAGGGGTGAGTAGCTTTTCATTGTAGGTCCAATGCTTTCTCTCTTCTTTTTATGCTGAGCATGAAGGTGTGTCTTAATTATTTTTCTATTGCTGTGTCAGAGCACCATGACCAAGGCAACTTATGGAATAAAGACATTATTGGGGCTTAGAATTTCAGAGACTCAGGCTCAGTACATGACCATCCTAGTCAAGAGCATGGCAGCAAGTAGGAGCTCTGGAGCAAGTAGGAGTGAGCAGACTTCCTTCCATGCAAGCATGAGGCATAGAGGGAGAGCTAACTGCAGATAGTCTTGGGTTTTAAAACCACAGAGTCAACTCCTCAGTACACACCTCCAATAAGGCCACACTTTCTAATTCTTCTCAAGCAACTCCACTATCTGGGAAGCAAGTATTCAACTGTACGAGCCTATAGGTGACATTCACATTTGGACCACTACAAGGTACAAACCAGCTCTCAAGGTTCTGGAGCTGTAAGATTTTTAGTTCAAGGATAGCCTGGAACATATGTCTAAATCATTTCAAAATAAATACCCCCTTTACAGAAGGATACATGTGGTGATGCTGACGCCACATGATTTGTAGATCTTAACTAGCCAGTCACAAAGGCCTTTGATTTTGCTTTCAGCTCCAGCTTTGCCCACATTAGCTGCTAGATGGGTATGGACACAAAGTATAAGGATGTGGCCCCAGCAGCACCACTTGATGCCAGGTTCCCTGCAAACTAGCACCAAAACTGGTCTTCTTATCCAGCTCACACAGTGAGATACGGTTGTATTTATCTTTGAAGGCAAAGTTGAGAACCTAGGTGAGGAAATATTTGATGACATTGGCCAGGTTACCATGGCAGAAGGACAGGACTCCCTGTTCCTTGCAGATAAGAACCATGCAGTCTATAATACCCTTGTATTCCTTATCTGCCATAATTTGCTTGCTGGCATGCTGCCTCTGCAGCAGCCCTTGACCTTCTCGGTGGGTGCTAACGCCATCCTGGAGATGGCCACAGCCACTCTACTCCACTAGCCAAGAAGTCTTTGGTGCAGGACACAGAGGCATCTGTCATGTTGAAAGAGAAAAGAAGAGACAGGGGAAAGCTGGACTGGGCTGGGTTGACAACTGGCTTTGATTACTGGACTCTGGGCTTGAACTTGTATTTTCTATTTGTCTATATGCTCATGTGCCAAGTCCACCATGCCCTAATTACTGAAGCTTTATAGTAAGTTTCAAATGTAAGTTTTATAGAGCTTTTACTTTATAGTATGTGCTTACTGTAAGTATAGTATAATGTACAGTACTTTACAGTATTATAAAATAATTATAACATATTATGAAGTATTATAAAGTATAGTACTTTATAGTTAAGTAAGTATTCTCACTTACAGCAAGTAAAAATGTAAACTCCTTCCATGAATTATTTTCAGAAAAAAAAAAACAAAAAACAAAAAAAACAATTGCCTCTGAAGCTGGAGAGATGAGAATACTGGATGCTCTTCAGAGGACACAGGTTCAAGTTCCAGCCCATGGGTAAACACACACACACACACACACACACACACACACACGGGGGGGGGGAGAGAGAGAGAGAGAGAGAGAGAGAGAGAGAGAGAGAGAGAGAGAGAGAGAGAAAGAGAAAGAGAAAGAGAAAGAGAAAGAGAAAGAGAAAGAGAAAGAGAAAGAGAAAGAGAAAGAGAAAGAGAAAGAGAAAGAGAAAGAGAAAGAGAAAGAGAAAGAGAAAGAGAAAGAAAGCTAACATACCGTTAATCTTAACTCCAGTGCCAGGGAATCCAATAACATCTTCTAGCCTCCGAAGGCACCGGATGCTCATGGTACATAAATCACAGCAGGACCTAGTAGCATGCATTTTACTCTCAGCACACAGGAAGCAGAGGCAGATTGATCTCTGTGAGTTTGAGGCCAACCTGGTCTACATAGTCAATTCCAGGCCAGCCCAGGCTATATAGTGTGACCCTTTGTCAAAAATACCAACCAAAAACAAAATAATTCAAGACACCTTGCCCATACCATGACATTCAAAATATTGTAAGATAAATATATACATATATTTTTATATTGTACTATATTATACTTCATAATATAATATATCATAATTTATATATGTATAAATATATTACATATAATTTATAATATAATATATAAATACTATACATAATTACATACAAATATATACTGTACATAATTTATTTATTCATTCATGTGGGGAGTCATACATGCACCACTCACATAGGTTTAATGGCACCATGTTGGAGAACAATTTGCGAGAATAAGATTTTTCCCTCTACCATGCAGATTCTAGGGACTGAACTCATTGTCAGTCTTAATGGTAAATGCCTTTACCTTCAGAGCCAGTTCATTGACACTACTGTGGTATTTTAGGGACTAATTTAAAGATATAGGTTTGAGGAGACATATGATCTAAACATTGAGTATTCCAAATACTGGAGAGCAAAATATCCCAGGAGTGGAGGAAGACCTGGGTGAATGAAATCCCCAGTGTGTTTATTGTTGACATGGCCAAAACCATATCAAAGACCATAGTCTCAGATAATGGCAAAATGGCAAAGCGACCACCAACACCACCACCACCACCACCACCACCACCACTACCACCATGAGAGTCATAGGGAAGTAAACCTTTCCTCTGGTCCAAGTGTGAATGATAATAGTATATGCAGAATATATCCACCACAGCTTTCTGCCCCCTGAGTATTTACAACCTGAAGACTGACCCCATACAGATACTGCACCTCCTGAGATTAGTTAAGCCTGCCTTCTTGGTTCAGCTGTATACCATAACCCTGCCTCCCTATTCAACTGCATATGATAAACCTACTGAGCTTCCAGGGTACTGCAGCTTTTCCATCAGAGAGCCCAATGCACCTAAGTTGTGGTAAATATTAATGGGGGTTTCTTTCTCACCTTGGATCATTTAGTTCCCAAATAAAAGACACAAAACCTTTATATTTATAATAAGCCTTAAAGCACTAGAGCTGGGCAGATATCAGCCCTCTACACTATTTTGTCTACTTCCCTGTCAATATCCCCAAGATACAACTTGCCTTGTTCTGCCTGTGCTGCTCCTACTCCAATTGACTGCCCCCCATAGCCATGCTCTCATGATTCACTTACTACCATGGCATCTTCCTCCTCCTACTTCTCCCTATTCTTGTGGTTTCTCAGCTTCCAAGCCCAGGAACCTAGGTACAAGCTGTAGGCATCTTTATTAACCAATAGTTTTAAAGACCAACAAACGCTTGCATATGTGAGACAACTAGATCTTGGGATACAGAATTTAGTATTATAATACACAGCAACAGACCAAACCTCAACACACCTGATTCCAGATTTTCAACCTCAACACACCTGACTCCAGTTTTTCTGTGTCCATATGTCTGTTCTGTTTCTATTCCCTTGTCACCCATGTCAGGTCAAATCCCCTAAAGTCTCACCTTATAAGATTCAACAAAACAACTGACTTCTGAGGGCCTTAACAGAATTTGTTGTATTTTCATAGTGTTAGGTTCAGTTCCCAACACCCCTATTATGCAGTCACAGCTGTCTGTAACTCCAGGTCCAGGATATCATATATACTCCCCTGGTTTCCATGGGTGCCTGCCTGCACGTGGTGCACACACACACACACACATAAACAGAGAATGAGAGAGACAGAGACAGAGAGAAACAGAGACAGAGAAACAGAGATATAGAGACAGAGAAATATTTTAAGAAATGTATTCCTTTTATGTATAACTTTAATATTTATTTTTATCGTTAATAATTATTTTTAAAAATTAGCAATGTCTTTCTAGTGTACAAATTGTTCAGATTTTTGGCTAAATTTAGCTTTATTTTATTCTTGTTCAAGTTATTAGGTGTTCAAGTTATTAGATGTTATTGTTATTAGAATGTTTATCGATCATATGTTGGAACACAATTTCTTTTTGCACTTTCATTTTGTCTTCTAATAACTTGCCT
Organism: Mus minutoides; assembly: GCA_902729485.2. Lineage (NCBI taxonomy): Eukaryota > Metazoa > Chordata > Mammalia > Rodentia > Muridae > Mus > Mus minutoides. Next base: position 82,235 of record CACVCL010018898.1, on the reverse strand, counting down.
GGCTGATTTATAACTTCTAAAACTTTATACATAAAGGAACTTGACACTTGTGTAAAAAAATTATCTACTTCCTTTGAGTAATCAGATCCCTTTACTTTCTTATCTATATTTTGTTTTTCTTCATGTCACTATAGCATAGTTTAAAATGCTATTATAATGCCCCATAAAAGAGACAAACATGGACATCTTTGCCTAACATCTAAAATTTAGTAGCAAGAATTGCTTTTATCAGTTTCATATATCAAAAATCATGCTAGGGGGGTATATAACTATAAATTGTTACATAACCTTTTTTCATTTATTTTACTTTCTATTTGGAGATAAAATCTTAGTATATAGCCCAGGCTTCCTCATAAATTGCAATGCCACTCCAACTAGCCTCAAACTCACAATCTATCTGCCTCAGTCTTTTAAACTGCTGCAATTATAGCTAAGTGCTACTCACACTCAGAACAATATTATTGTACATTATTGATAGATAAGCATTTCTCAACAAGAAGTCCCTTTTTATTATTTCTAATAATACCCCTTACCTTAAAGTGAGTTTATCTGGTATTTTCATTGCTACAATTTATGGAACATCTCTATTTTCAATATGATTCTATATATAAGGGTTGTGTCCTGTAGATAACACATCATATAAGCATGCTTTCTCTTCTGTCTGCAGTCTTTGCCTTATGATTAGAATTTGAGAGCATTCATATTAATATTGTATGGCTGTATACATATTTCTCACTTGCTTTCAGTGCCCCTTGCATTTTTATTCTTCATTCGACTGCCTAGTTTATTATGTGTTAAATGTTTTTATCTATCATTTTAATCCTATAGTTTTAGTATTATTCTTTTGGTATTTTAATGGATTCTCTAAAGCATTAAAATGTGGCTCATACTCCAATTTACTTCCAATTAAGACTGATTTAATTCTAATTGCGATAATTAAGCTTCATTTTGTTCTTTCTCTGTACCAATTATTGCTGACATTGCCATGATAGTGACCTGTGCTACAATCTCAATACAGTTTGTTACTTTTAAGTGCTTTATAATAAAAATCAATTTTTATGTGACTGTGTCTTAACTAATCTTATTGTTTTTCTTTCCTCCCTTTCTACTTAGGACATCAGCTGTTTTATACTTGAAAGAATTCTTTCAGTAGTTCTTTTAAAGTATATGATATTAGTGAATGTTCTCAGTTATTATTTGAGAATGTTCTCAGTTTGCCTTCTTTTTTTTTTCAATACTAGTTTTGCTGCATGTCAAATTGTTGACCAGCAGGCATTTTGTTCTGTTGAATTATGTGTTAGGAATTCTGTTTTGTTTTGTTTTTTATTTTCTCTTGCTTTTACTTTGTTGAGCATTTCAAATGCACTATTTCATTGTCTTTGTACTTGGATAATTTCTCAGCAATAGTTAAGGAATTGTTTCTCCCTATAATGGTAAGCTATTTTTCTTCTTGCTATTTAAAGAATGTCTTCATGTATTCAGCTATTGACAGTTATATTATAAGATGTCCAGGTGCAATTGCTTTTTATTTATCCATCTTGAAGCTTATTGACATTCTTGAATATGTACAATAATGTTTCTGATTAAACGTGGGACTTTTCCAACCACTAATCAAATAAATATTCTGCTTTCTCCCTCTTCTCTCCCAGCACACATATTTAAGTTTGCATAGTGTTATTCTGTAAGTATCTAAGGAACCATTCATTTACTGTGCTGATTTATATAGACCTATTTCCCAAGGGAATGTCTTCTCATAGACAATATGCAAGACAAACAAACCAAGGGACCATGGCAGCAGGTGTTAAGTCAGAAACCAAATTAGCAAAGAAAATGTGATATCTGACCAAATAATTGTCAGTGTCAGAGAACCTTATAATAGGAATAGAAAATAAACCAAACACAGAAGGCCTTCAATAGAACATCAGAACTTGCTCAGCTGTGCATGGACTCTCCATATCCAACAGGAAAACTCACAAGAAGAGGAATGCACATTCTCACTAGTTTGAGATTTCACTTAAAGCCATAAAGACCATCTTCTGAGATCTTCTTTGATTTCTTTCTTCAGAGATTTGAAGTTCTTTTTTTTCTTTATCTTTTATTTTTTTTAACTTTTTCCAATTTTTATTAGGTATTTTCTTCATTTACATTTCAAATGCTATCCCAAAAGTCCCCTATACCCTCCCCCTACCCTGCTCCCCTACCCACACACTCCCATTTCTTCGCCCTGGTGTTCCTCTGTACTGGGCATATAAAGTTTGCAAGACCAAAGGAACTCCCTTCCCAATGATGGCCAACTTATGCTACATACGCAGCTAGAAACTCAGAAGTTGGAAAGATCTCCCATGCTCATGGATTGGCAGGATCAATATAGTAAAAATGGCTATCTTGCTGGAAGCAATTACAGATTCAATGCAATCCCCATCAAAATTCCAACTCAATTCTTCAACAAATTAGAAAGGCTAATTTGCAAATTCATCTGGAATAACAAAAAACCTAGGATAGCAAAAACTCTTCTCAATGATAAAAGAACCTCCTCTGGTGGAATCAGCATGCCTGACCTCAAGCTGTACTACAGAGCAATTGTGATAAAAACTGCATGGTACTGGTACAGCGACGGACAGGTAGAATAATGGAATAGAAATGAAGACCCAGAAATGAACCCACACACCTATGGTCACTTAATCTTTGACAAGGGAGCTAAAATCATCCAGTGGAAAAAATGACAGCATTTTCAACAAATGGTGATGGCACAACTGGCAGTTATCATGTAGAAGAATGGGAATTGATCCAAGTCTACGTGGATCAAGGAATTCCACATAAAACCAGAGACATTGAAACTTATAGAGGAGAAAGTGGGGAAAAGCCTCGAAGATATGGGCACAGGGGAAAAATTCCTAAACAGAACAGCAATGGCTTGTGCTGTAAGATCAAGAATTGACAAATGGGACCTCATGAAATTGCAAAGCTTCTGTAAGGGAAAAAAAAAACAAAAAAACAAACAAACAAAAAAAAACAACTGTCAATAAGACAAAAAGGCCACCAACAGATTGGGAAAGGATCTTTATCAATCCTAAATCAGATAGGGAACTAATAGTAAATATATATATATATAATATATATAAAGAAATCAAGAAGATGGACTCCATAAAATAAAATAACCCTATTAAAAAATGGGGAACAGAGCGAAACAAAAATTCTCAACTGAGGAATACCAAATGGCTGAGAAGCACCTGAAAAAAATGTTCAACATCCTTAATCATCAGGGAAGTGCAAATCAAAACAACCCTGAGATTCCACCTCACACCAGTCAGAATGGCTAAGATCAAAAATTCAGGTGACAACAGATGCTGGTGAGGATGTGGAGAAAGAGGGACACTCCTCCATTGTTGGTAGGATTGCAAGCAGGTACAACAATTCTAGAAATCAGTCTGGCAGTTCCTCAGAAAACTGGACATAGTACTACCGGAAGATCCAGGAATTCCTCTCCTGGGCATATACCCAGAATATGTTCCAACTTGGAATAAGGACACGTGCTCCACTATGTTCATAGCAGCCTTATTTATAATAGCCGGAAGCTGAAAATAACCCAGATGTCCCTCAACAGAGGAATAGATACAGAAAATGTGGTACATTTACACAATGGAGTACTACTCAGCTATTAAAAACAATGAATTCATGAAATTTTTAGGCAAATGGATGCATCTGGAGGATATCATCCTGAGTGAGATAACTCAATCACAAAAGAGCACACATGGTATGCACTCACTGACAAGTGGATATTAGCCCAGAAACTTAGAATACCCAAGATACAATTTGCAAAACACTTGAAACTCAAGAAGAAGGAAGATCTATTAGTTGGAACACAGGACTCCCAAGGTAGGAGCTAGAGAAAGTACCCAAGGAGCAGAAGGGGTCTTCAACCCTCTAGGTGGAAGAATAACATGAACTAACTAGTTCCCCCTGCGCTCATGTCTCTAGCTACATATATGGAAGAAGATGGCCTAGTTGGCTATCATTGGGAGGAGAGGCCCCTAGGTCATACAGACTCTATATGCCCCAGTACAGGGGAATGCCAGGGCCATTACGTGGGAGGGGGTGGGTAGGGGAGCAGGGCGGGGACGCGGGAGGGTAAGGGAAAATTTCTAGATAACAGGTGAAATGTAAATGAAGAAAATATCTAATAAAGAAAAAAAAAAGAAGAAGGAAGATCAAAGTGTGCATACTTCAATCCTTCTTAGAATGGGGAACAAAAGTTCAGAGCAGAGCCTGAATGAGGGTCAATCCTGAGACTGTCCCACCTGGGGATCCATCCCATATATCACCACCAAACCCAGACACTATTGCATATGCCAGAAAGATTTTGCTGACAGGACTCCGATATAGCTCTCTCTCTTGTGAGGCTATGCCAGTGCCTGGCAAAGTGGCTGCTCACAGTCATCTATTGGATGGAACACAGGGACCCTAATGAAGGAGCTAGAGAAAGTACCAAAGAACTGAAGGGGTCTGCAACCCTATAGGAGGAACAATGATATGAACTAACCAGTAGCCCCCAGAGCTGTATCTCTAGTTGCATATGTAGCAGAGGATGGCCTAGTCAGCCATCAATGGGAGGAGAGGCCCTTGGTCTTGCGAAGATCATATGCCCCAGTACAGGGGAATGCCAGGGCCAGGAAGCAGGAGTGGGTAGATTGGGGATCAGGGTGGGGGGGAAGGTATAGGGGTCTTTGGGGATAGCATTTAATGTAAATGAAGAAAATATCTAATAAAAAATGCCATAAAGACCTCAGCTTGTTTCAGTGGTATCATGGTTAGAATCCATTTCTGCCAATGCCTTGTCAGTAGAAACTCTAAAGTCTGTAACTGAAAAAGTCTGCATTATCAATTTATGAAAACAAAGGGCACATACTGTGTAGAGCTATAGGCAATCACAGTAAGGAAATAGTCTTCTAGTTAGGTTTTCTGTAGCTGTGATAAAAAAAATTACCAGAAGCTACTTTCTGGAGGAAGATTTCTTTGGTTTGCATTGCTTTTTTTTTTTTTTGGTTTTCCAAGACAGGGTTTCTCTGTGTAGCCCTGGCTGTCCTGGAATTCACTCTGTAGACCAGGCTGGCCTCAAACTCAGAAATCTGCCTGCCTCTGCCTCCGAGTGCTGCGATTAAAGGTGTGCGCCACCACACCCAGCTTGGCTTGCATTTCAGATCACAATCCATGAAGAAAATTCAGGGCAGCAACTTAAGTAAGAGCTGAAGCAGAAAAGCAGGAAACTTTTGTAGAGTCCACAGAAGTAGGACTCTGCCTTCTCTGAATGCAGTAGGATCCAGAGAGAACTTTATGACTTGGTATTTTGATAAACCTCCCCCAGACAGTGATAGGAAGATGAAGCTAAAGCCATAGTTGGAAGTAATTCATATTCTCTCTTATTAAAGATTATTTTTCTTGAAGCCCAGGCTACAGCGAAAGGGGTGGGCTTTCTTATGAACACTGATAGTGTAGAATTTGTAAGCCTCTCACTGTTGGGTGGCTTATTTGTCCCTGGTTTTTAAGTTTTTCTTATGCCTCGCTTACCTTTCCTATTGTTGGCTTTTTAAGCATTAACAAGATCATATGAAAATACAATAATATGTTAGTTTATTAAAATTGTTTGAATTTCTCTGGGATGGTACTTGTTTGTATTCAGGCTTTTGGGAGAGGGCATCTTCTTCCAATAGATAGCAGATTTGTCATGAAAAAGTATAATGAGGCATGTCCCAATGCCCAAGGGTTTCCTCCTATGAGTTGCGCTCCTTTTCTGTGCTGGACTCCACTGTCCTCATTGCTTCGGGATGCAGTTTCTGGCTTTCCACCATCCCATGACATTATTTTCTCCAAGCAATTAAGGAATAGCAGGCAAGATATTTTCCTTGTGAAGGCTGTTTATATACCACCCTGGGGCCTGGATCATGGTCAAGAGAAGCTGAGCAAAAAACACAGTCTTCGTTTTCAGCTTTCTTTGCCAGAAAAAAAAAATGCTGCAATCTTTATGCAGGAATATATAGCCTACTCTAGAGTATCTTCATAGTGCCTTCACCAACTGATCATAGGGCACTAATGTCTTCCTCATCATAAAAAAAAAAAATTGACCTTGTTACAAAGCTTTATCTGTTGGCTCTGCTAAAACATATTTTTCCTTTTTTTTTTACTATATTACAATTCAATTTACTTAGTCTAGCATATGTTTTTCTTTTCTTTTTTATTAGATATTTTCTTCATTTACATTAAATGATATCCCCAAATCCCCTATACCCTCCCCCCACCCTGATCCCCAATCTACCCACTCCTGCTTCCTGGCCCTGGCATTCCCCTGTACTGGGGCATATGATCTTCACAATACCAAGAGCCTCTCCTCCCATTGATGGCTGACTAGGCCATCCTCTGCTACATATGCAACTAGAGACACAGCTCTGGGTCTACTGGTTAGTTCATATCATTGTTCCTTCTATAGGGTTGCAGACCCCTTCAGTTCCTTTGGTACTTTCTCTAGCTCCTTCATTAGGGTCCTTGTGTTCCATCCAATAGATGACTGTGAACAGCTACTTTGCCAGGCACTTGCATAGCCTCACAAGAGAGAGCTATATCAGGGTCCTGTCAGCAAAATCTTTCTGGCATATGCAATAGTGTCTGGGTTTGGTGGTGGTATATGGGATGGATCCCCCCGTGGGACAGTCTCTGGATGGTCCTTTTTTCAGGATCTGCTCTGAACTTTGTCTCTGTAACTCCTTAAATGGGTATTTTGTTCCCCATTCTAAGAAGGAGCAAAGTATCCACACTTTGGTTTCCTTCTTCTTGAATGTCATGGGTAAAACATAGTTTTCATTGGCACAGTGACCCAGGGAACACAAGTGACCATGCCCATTATAGTAGTCTGGGATTTTAGTTACATAAGATGTACAGAGAAGGATCAGACAGTTACAAAGACATGAGAAGAAAGTCATGACAACTGGAGAGATTTCTAGAAAAACAAATGGAGAATGGGGCAGCTTGGAAGTGCGAAGAGAAGTTGGTGGGGAGAGACCCTTGGAAAAGGAGAAAGTCGTGTGCTTAATATGAGCCTGAGGCCCAAGGGAGGATAAGAGATAAGAGAGGATCTTTAGTTTGCTGTAGTTTGTCCCTAAGGCCTCATAGGTTTTTTTTTCCTTTCCAGTTAGCATGTCCTTGTTTAGCTCATGCTTAAGCAACCATGTTAGTGAGACTTCATGGGTGCCACTTCTGGCATTTCTAGCAGACATTATCTCAAAGCAAACTTCCTTTTCCCTGACTCTTACAGTCTTTCCATTCCTCTTTTCTGCAATGATCCTTGAGCCTTAGGTGCAGGAGTTGTGCTGTCAATGTACCCACTGGGACAGGGCTACACAACTCCACATTTTGATGGGTTGTGTTTTTCTTAATGGTGTCAGTTTATTTCAAAAGTTTATTATCAACGTTTCCTTTCATAAGTGATGAAGACTACACTTATTTGTGGGTATAAAGAGAAATATTTAGAGTGTAGTTAGTGATTGTACTGGTTTAGTTAAGTGGCAGTTGTGAGTTTTCCCCTAAGGAATGCTGAGAGCAAGAGAAAAAGAGCACACCAGCTGGTTGTTATAATATCACACAGTCCTAAAACCACTTACGTACAAGTGACATTATATGGACTGTGCAGGTTGTACTCATGTACTCAGCAATGTGAAAGAGGTGCAGGTGAGAAATGGTGAGGCTGGTGGCTTCTCAGTGGGACTGAGTGGCAAAGGTTTGTGTGGCTTCGACTCCTAATGGATTTGACTTCACTTCTAGCTTTTGATCAAACTCTTTGAAGCTCTTCTCCATCTTCCCCAGCCCAGGTTTTTCCATGGTAACAAAAAACTAGAATGAATGGTCTTGGTCACGCCTCCTGTTTCTACCCAGCTTTATCTGGGCAAGAGCTGACGCTGTAGATGTGTAGCTATGATGAGGAGGAGTCACAAGATGCAGTCTTTAAATGAGTATCCTAATTTAGTGGGGGAACATCCTGAGGCTTGTAAGTCTGGATTCCAAAGCGAAAGATCAAAGCAAGGCAAAGTACAGAAATAACAACAGAGGTCTACAGAAATGAGACTTGGAGGTAGAACAGGAATGCTTGGCTTTCCATTTCTGTGTCTTTCAGAGACACAGTGGACTCATGAGAAAGACCAAGATGACATGTTTCTTTCTAATAAATGAGAGTGATGTTGGGCTTGGAATGAAGCAAACCTTGAGAGAGGACCTATTGTCTAGAATTAGGTCAATGAGTGCAGAGGCTGGAGTCTCTGCCAGGAATACCACCTGTAATTTTAGCATTAGTCATCACCAAAAAAAAAAAAAAAAAAAAAAAGAGCCTGTTTATTAAATTTCCCTTCCATAAAGTTATATATTCATGTAGACTAAACAATTTCTTTTAGACTTCCTTTCCAAATATGACTCTCTCTTTCTGATAACACAGAGGGGGGAAAAAAAAACTCTAATTCAGTTGTTCTTACCATAAGTTTGCAATAAGATAACTTCTGGGATCCCCAAAAGAACGAGGATTTTCTTTCCGAGGAGGCAATAATTCTGCTGTAGACCCTAGATGAGCAGCTCTCATTCAGTTCATTCTGCTTTATCAAGCAGGAGACAACATTAAACCCCACAGATAAAGGCTCGGTCTCGCAAACCTTTATCACTTTAGACACCACATGCAAATCTACTCAAGGCTCTAGAATTTCCAAATGACAGGCTATGTGTTAGGGTTCTTAGGGTCCCTTCCTTGTAGCAAATCAATACACTTGAACAGCTCACAGAGGCCAGGAGAACATTTATTTACACCTGTCAGCTAATTATGCAGAATGTTGTAAGGGGCAAAGATAAACAACATATGAAGTTACATAAAATAAAGTCTGGAAGCTTCCTCTCACAAGCAACCTGTTTCTGGCGAGTCGAGGGATGAGACTGTCTATCTTCAAAGCCTGTGAGCCTCCCCATGTTAACCTGCACAAATTCTCAAATTCCTCTCCTTTGAGGTTTTCCTGTAAAAAACCTCATTGCATAGGCATGATTGGCATAGACAACCATGCAGAAAATTAATTGAACACAAAGGATGCAATCCAGTGCTCAGAGTTTAGGTGAGAAACTCAGCAAAGCCTGCTTAGAGACTTTGTTGTTGCTCTGTGCAGCATACCTTCCTCTAAGGCAAGGGGCATAACCTTTTCTGAAATGAAGGGCTTATGCGCAACTAAAGACAAACATGAGAATTTATGTATGGCTGTTTCAGGGCAGAATGCAAGAGACAATTGGTCTCTGGGCTTACCCTTGGGAGAGAAATTTTTATTCCTGTGGTTTGTCATTTGAAGAAAAGGGAGCAGATACAAGGAAGGTAGCCAGGCAAAGGGAGATTGCCATGTGCAGCTACCGCTGAGTTCTAAAGCTTCCCAACAATACAACAGAGGCCTGTCCACCGTTTAACCGTATATGGGTTCTTTTTTTTTTTTTTTTTTTGGTTTTTCGAGACAGGGTTTCTTTTTCTAGCCCTGGCTGTCCTGGAACTCATGCCAGGCTCCATGGGTTCTCTTTTGTCCACATGCTTTCTCCTATGGTATCTCCATTGCTTTGATAAGTGATTCTGATTCAGCTAAGGACCCGACTGGAGTTTTTAATTTACATTTCTCCGGTGGCTAACAAAATTGAGTCTTTTTTTTTTTTTCCATAAAATTCTTAGCTTACACTTATTTTGTGGACTGAATATTTACACCCTTGCTCATTTTAATTGAACTACTTAGGGGGTCATTATTGGCTTTGGGGATCATTATAGGTTCTGGATATTAACTCCTTGTCAGATTATACATTGCAGACATTTTCCCAGTCTCTAGACTGAATCTTCACTCTGTGTCCTGTGTCCTATATTGAGAATTTTCTTAGCTTGCTGTAATCTGCTTGCTCTCCTCTTCTATGCTATTTAGAAGTCTTATCCTAAAAACCACTGGCTACATAAATAATTGAAAATATTACTTCCATGTTTTCTTCTAGTCTTCTTATGATCTTGAGTATGTATCTGTTTTTTTTTCATTTTGAGCTTATTTTTGTTGCATGTGAGAAAAATTCTTCAAAAGCCAAAATCAATCTACCACATAATCCAGCTACCCTACTTCTGGATATATATACAAGGAAAATAGATGCTATCAATAGATCAAAGAAATGTCTGTTCATCTATGTTTATTGCTCCATAATACATAACAACAAAGATATAGACCAACCTAGATGCTCCTAATGGATAAACAGAGAAAATGAGAACATATGCACACAGTGTGTATTATATTATTTAACAATAAAAACAATTTTGCTGCAAAAAAAAAAGTATTGGACAGGAAAGCATCATGCTAAGTGAAATAAGTCAGATACAAACCCACAAATATCCCATGTTCTCTATTGTACATGGATGTTTAAAAAGAAATGCTCAGTGAATTATATAAATGATTACTCATAGCTGTGATGGTTTGAGGAAAGGAATCTTGATAGAGGTTGGATAATAAATCCTGAAGTTCAACTATACATAAATAAAGTCTATAGCACAGAAGGGTGACTGTAGCTCATAATATCCTGTCTTAGATTTTTATAACTAGAAAAAAGAAACTCAGTGCAGTTGGAAACACTAGATTTCTTGATTAAGCTGGTATTTTTGTGAATATGTACTAAAATATCAAACTTTATCCCATAAATATAAACAATCATTATATTAACAAAAAGAAAAAATGTTTAATATGGAAATGTTAACCACTACCATGATTTGATCATTGAATCCTCAGACAGGAATTACATTGTCACAACACACCCATAAATTTGTATGATTCAAGTCATAATCTTTGTTAAGAAGGATGATTTTCACTCTCATCAATATGAAATTACTCTGAAGCTGCTTCAAGAATCAAGCAAAATATTGCAAAGATTCCAGCTTTATGCCTCTAATCACTTGGGGAATAAGAGCTTCACATTGTTAGTGAGAACTGTGAACAAAAAAATAAGGTAATGTCATCATAGTAACTCTCTGCTGCTTATTCTTTGATATCCCTCTTTCTACCAAGAGTTGTTGTACGTTGGTCTACTTCCCGTTCCTCTTTCCCAATCCCTGCCAACTCTCATCCAAGCAGTTGCCTACATCTCTCATTCTCTTTGAGAGACCAGATCTCTGCTTCTAGGCTGTGGACACAGATGCAGCAGTTAGGGTCACAGTTATCTTATTTGTCCACAGGTTATGTGATATGCTCCTAGAGGATGCCTTCAATGAATCCTGCTTCATCTTTTCTCTCCTATCTTTATTGGCATTTTTGTTCAGTCCTTGTATCACTCTCTGTCTGAGAATTATCTTTGAATGGTGATTAATTTATTCCTGTATCCATTTTCAGTTGGAAGTTCAAATAGGAAAGAGACAAGAACTATCGTACATGCTTAAATTCATCAGTATAACTCAAACTTACTTTGACATAAGAGCCTGTGTGTACTGTCTTTCTAAGTCACTTTTTGATATATACTTGCCTAAATTTTATAGTTATTTTTCAAGTTTCAAGGTCTTTTTCTTTCGGTTTAATATGTTTTCCTCCCTTTTAGTGGTACTAGAGATGAAGCACAGGTCCTTACACATTACAAACAACAGTTTTCCCAACAGAGCTATACCCTCGCTGAACTATATCCTGGTCCTTGCTTTCTTTTTTGCTTGAAACAGGTTCTCATTGAATTGCATAGGATAAACGTAAACTCACTCTGTAACTCAGGCACACCTTGAACTTGTCTTGGCTTCTTAAAGAGCTAAAAATGTAGGTCAATACCACCTGACCCAGCATTTGGCTTCAATTATCTGAAGTTTAAAAAAAAAATAGTATTTTCGCATGTCTGTATTTCTACAGTGATTCTTTCTGGATATCCTTTTTGAGAATCTGTGTCTTGTCCTCCCAACTCCTCAATATCTCTAAATTTCACCTATGTCTTTCTTTCTCTATCCCTTCCACTGAGGTATAAACTATGATATGACTTATCTGCTATCTAACCAGCTACCTATTGGTCTGAGAAATGGTGTATGGTGAAGACTATGGCTCCCTGAAGGACCCTGCTCATGTCAGAGGACAAAACATCGGTACATTCCCATCGTAACAAATAATGTATGCTTACAATTCAGTGTTCATTCTATAAGCTTCCCATACACACACTATTTTCCAATGTATATCAAGCTAACACACACACACACACACACACACACACACACACACACATCCTTTATATTGGGGTATTAAAGGTTATACATGTCTAAGGATTTAAAATCTAAAACTATCCCCTTTCCAGTACGCTTTGTAGCCATTAAAAAGAAGCTATCAACTTCCAAAATGAAACAAGCACAGACTACATAGAAGAGGTCCTAAGAAGAGAACCTGTTGCCTCCTGGTCCATAGTTGGTAAGTGACAGGTCTAAGGGACCCTGAGGAAGCGCTGTTTTTTCTTGTAAAAATGCTAGTGCTTCCACATTTGAGGCAGACAACTGTTTTAAATTTGGCGACATCTGCTTTAATGCTCTGTCAAAGGCACCAGAGTGGTGCCTTTTCAAGTGTTACTCAAGTCCATTTTCCCCTCTCCTTATTCCTCTGTGAGTTAACATTTGTGCTTACTCTCGCACTAATTACTTCCTGTTCTTTGTTCAAGTTATTCTGACTGATGCTGTCCAGGCTACCTGTTAGAAAAATCAGTTTTTCTTTTCTATTGCCAACTTATTTCAGACAAACACTTGAAAATTGTTTAAATTATTTTGTTAAAGAGTCTGACATATTCTTTTTTTTAAAACAATTTTTATTAGATATTTTCTTCATTTACATTTCAAATGCTATCCCCAAAGCCCCCTATACTCTCCCCCCGCCCTGCTCCCAAACCACCCACTTCCTCTTCCTGGCCCTTGCATTCCTCTGTACTGGGGCATATAATCTTTGCAAGATCAAGGGCCTCTCCTCCCAATGATGGCCAACTAGGCCATCTTCTGGTACATATGCAGCTAGAGACACGAGCTCAGGGGGTACTGGTTAGTTCATATTGCTGTTCCTCCTATAAAGTTACAGACCCCTTCAGCTCATTGGGTACTTTCTCTAGCTCCTCCATTGGGGGCCCCGTGTTCCATCCAATAGATGACTGTGAGCATCCGCTTCTGTATTTGACAGGCACTGGCATAGCATCACAAAAGATAGCTATATTAGGATCATGTCAGCAGAGTCTTGCTGGCATATGCAGTAGTGTCTGGGTTTGGTGGCTGGTTATGTTATGGATCCCAAGGTGGGGCAGTTTCTGGATGGTCCTTCCTTCCATCTCAGCTCCAAACTTTGTCTCTGTAACTCCTTCCATGGGTATTTTGTTCCCCATTGTAAGGAGGAACGAAGTATCCACACTTTGGTCTTCCTTCTTCTGGAGTTTCATGTGTTTTGCAAATTGTATCTTGGGTATTCTAAGTTTCTGGGCTAATATTCACTTATCAGTGAGTGCATATCATGTGAGTTCTTTTGTGAATGGGTTCCTTCATTCAGGATGATATCCTCCAGATCCATCCATTTGCCTAAGAATTGCATAAATTCACTGTTTTTTAATAGCTGAGTAGTACTCCATTGTGTATATGTGCCACATTTTCTTTATACATTCCTCTGTTGAGTGACATCTGGGTTCTTTCCAGCTTCTGGCTATTATAAATAAGGCTGCTATGAACATAGTGGAGCATGTGTCCTTATTACAAGTTGGAACATCTTCTGGGTATATGCTCAGGAGAGGTATTGCTGAATCCTCCTGTAGTACTATGTCCAGTTTTCTGAGGAACTGCCAAGTCTGACATATTCTATATTATAAATGAAAATCTGATAGATTCATCACATATAATTCATGTAGAAACATATAATTAAAATCAATATCAAAAATATTTTTTAAAACTACACATAATGTTGAAAATATGCACATGCATAAATAACACATTCATGTATTCTAATTATTTGTCCAAAAATTATGAATAAAACAGTGACTTCACAAAAGAAACATATACACAGTGTTTATCCAAATGCATTGAGTTGATATTTAATCTTTTAGCATGAAAAGTCATAAATAAAAATACAATGTCATATTAATTTTAATTCACAGAGTTTACCTTGTTCTTCTTTATTGAGTATCTGATTTACTATTTCTCCAAATACAATGTTCAATTCAAGTAGGTCTCTTGTTTTAATTACAGGACTTTGTCAGTGAAACTATCTTACTACTTATAATCTTTCATAACCCACTATCTGTTTATTTGTCCTAGGGCATGTCCTTGTGTTCAACAAATGTTCCCATCATCTTATAAATGTCATATATAAGCTATTCAGTAAACCAAGTTCATTGAAATGCTTAAACATAGTAAAGTTTCAAAGAGCAGTCCAAATACTAACTCTCAGCTGCCATGTTAATCCTAGCTTAGGCCAGTGGTAAGGTTTTCTCTGGCGGGCCATTGTCCTTACGTACAGGACACCTGCAGTCTCACTTGTTTAGACATGCTATCTCAAAAGAATGCCTAGAATTAATATTTAGGTTTTTTTTCACAGTTCACAAAATCATACCCTGACAGATCTCACCACACTTAACTGCATTCAATAAATATTTATTAGAAACGTTCACTGGAAGTATATATTGAGTCCCATCATAGTCCAGTCAACTCATGGCTTTTACATCTACTCAGTGTTCTTTCTTGGCATCAAGTCAGGATGAATGTTTGTTTGGTTGTCATTGGTTTTTCATTATTTTGAGAGAGTCTTTTCTTAGGGGGTGGGGGGAGACTCAGCAGTGAAGGGTCCAGTTAACCAAACCTTCAGATCAGAGCACAGTGCACTTATAAGTCCATCAAATCCGACTCCTCTGTTTTGTTTATAAATTCAAATTTCCCACTCCCTTTCTTACCAACCATCAGAAGTTATAATACCTTAACTGTCTTTTCTTTTGTGAGTTTAAATAACACATGTGCTGTTACAAGTTCTACACATATTGAAAATTTAGTAAGTGCCATTGATTTTGTATTGTCTTGTGCTCTGCTAGTCTTAATTCTTCCAAAAAACAAACAAAACAAATCAAAACCAAGCAACAACAAAAACAAAAACAAAAATCCTTCCTGAAACCCCCATGGCAAGATAACTGCTGGCACTCAGTGCTTTATTTTAATTACAAAAAATAAAAAATCCTGGGGCTAGGGAGATGAATCAGTGCATAATGTGCATAATGTGTTGCTGTTCAAGTATGAGGACCTAAAGATAAATCCTCAGAATACTTGTAAATAGCTACATATGGTAGCAACTACAGTAACCCCAACATTGAGACAGTGGAGGCAGGAGACAGGGGCTTGATGAGTCTAGCCAATTAATGAGTTCCAGATTTAGTGAGAGATTATTTTGAAGAAAAAAAAAAGATGGAGAGCAATAAAGACACCTGATATGGACCTCTGTGTCCACTACATATATACACATACACCTGCACACACATACATACACTACACACTGACCATGTGTGACACTGTGCAGTTTTATATTTGTTTGTTTTGTCTTGCTTTTAATGAAACAAAACATCATGGAACAAGGCCATGTCTGTTTGTTTGCAGTTACCAATGGTTTCATCCTACTGCTACCATGGAAACCACTGGGTCTACAAAGTTGACTATGTCTATTGTCAGACCCTCCAGAGAAAGGACACGGTGCCTGGAACAGTATGATCCAGCACGGCCTCTGTACACTGCTAGTTTCTGTAGCCATTTCTTGCAGACTGATGAAGAGAAGCACTCAAACATTTGCCATGACGGCAGAGATTTTCCCAAGGCAACTTTCCACTTCAGACACCCCACTGTGGTCATGTGACATGGCCACAGAGCTGGCACACCCAGTCACTCCTTGGAAATGCTCCCTCCATGGACTCCACATTAACTTCCCAGGATTTTTATGGGCTTGAACAATTAAGACACAGCGCACAGACTCTAAAGACTGCATTTTAAAATAAACCCGTAACTAATGCTCAGTTGGAAAAAAAAAAAAAAAAAAAAAAACAGACACAGTTAGAACTGGCTCCCATTTTTTCTACTAACAATATCCTCTTTTGTTTTTTTAATATTAATTATGGGTGACAATAGTTTGCTATGCTATAGATTACCATGAAGGAATCTAGACTTTGGGGATAACATTTAGAAATACAGCAGGCACAACCACTTTGTGATTAAAGTAAGTCTGGTACAAACAGTAGATCTGGCATCAGAAAAAGACCATGATCTTTCAAAACATGATCACTTTGTCTAGGCGGCATCTCCTGTGGGCACGTTTTCTCCAAAACTCTGCATACAGTCCAGCTAATGTCTTGTGAGGAATGAGGCACAGAGTAAGTGTCTCTTGGGCATTGGGCTTTGGTAGATAATTTTAAATGAATCCAAGCACTCTGGAAATTTGAACATAACAACCATATCCTGAAATGGGCAGTTATGTTCATGGAGATCACATCATGATAAGAGTCTAGATCTAAACATACAATAATTCACTCTACCCAAAGACAACGGGGTGAGAGGGCACCAGGGGCATAAAACATGATGATCAGTCAGTGGTGTTTTATTAATATGCAAGTGTTGTAATTAGCTTTGTGCAAGCCACCTTACCTTCATTAACCTTGTGAGCTGTAATAAACATTTGCTCCATGAGTTTTCATTGCTTTGATTTCTCTTGTTTTCAGCTTCTAGCAAGGATATAACTTGAGCAAAGAAATCATTATCTAAGACTTCTTACACTGAAGAGAGTCTGTCTATGCTGACACTTATTTTTCCCAGTGCATGGGTAAATCTAAGCTAATCCATAAATAATGCTGTCTTTTATGTAATTGTTATTTATTACTTTCTGAATTTGCTATGCAATATTTAATGTGCACAAAAGAACAATAGAGATATATACTTATTCATACATTACTCAACTTAGGAAAGGAAACGTCTTTGAGCCACTTAAGGCCCAAATCAGCATGATCTCTCATTATTGAACCCTTTCTGCCTACTAAACACAACAATTCTCTTGATGTTGAAGACATCATTGTTGCTACACTGCTCTCCATACATTCCTAGATATGTATTCATCCCGGTCATATGGAATATTATATATGACTACACATAACTGGTGCCCTAATGTGCTCCTCTTGGAGATTATTTTAACAAGAATTGTTCTGAGGCTTATCCATATTGCTACAGGTAGCAATTATATAGAATGCCATTGTATGAATATAGCACATTTTACCTATGTCATTTTGATGTGTATGTATGTATGTTGTGTGTGTGTGTGTGTGTGTGTGTGTGTGTGTGTGTGTGTGTGTGTTATCCTCTTTCCAAGTTCTTATTACAAAAGTATTTTAGGGCATTTATGCCTACATTTCCTTTTGGACATTGAAAGAGTTTCTCCAACTTGGGAATCAAGTACTAATGGCATTATACTACTACCACCACCACTAGCATACAACTTACTGAAAACTAGAAATGTAAAATGTGTTTTATAAATAGTAAATAATTTTATCCTCACACTAAATCCTGACATAAAATTATTATCATTATCTTACACATATAGGAAATATGTGGATGACAATTATGCGATACCTAAATCTATATTTTTATACTACTCGGATATGGTAGTGTTTGAAAAGTTGGATTTCAAAGTCTTAACTAATATATGCTGGTTATTTCCATAAGCAATAATATGAAAGGGAAAGAGTTTAATTAAGGTTTCTGGCTCAAAAGTAGATGGGAAGCCATTTACTGACGCATGGCAACTTATCAGTGGCTCTTCCATTGTTTGCACCTCTTTTCTGTGATGTTCTCTGCACCTTTTGTGAACTTCTCTGAACCTTGAAAGTCATGATATTGATGCCCTATTTAGGGCTGAACACTGCATCAGTGCTCATTCTTTGCACTTTTACCAGTTGCAAATCTCTGCATGAACCATTCTCCACAGCAATAAGTAGTTTCTATGTGGAAGACAGAAAAGCATTAACCTGTGTATATAAACATTCATATTTAGAAGGTAGTTTAACATGTCCATTTAGAAAGAAAAAAAAAAACACACACCCAGCTTTACAGCACCAGGCACAGGTGAGATTAAAGATCTTATAACTGTGGTCAAATCAAACAAAAATAAAATGTTCCAGTTCATGGAAATTGTAGGAAGTGCCATTTTTCCACTAACACATTGGTATTAACACTTAAAACACAGATACTAAAATCTTACTGAATGGAAAATTCCATGTGTGAGAAGTGCTTCTCACCCAGGGATAGCTGACTCCTTCTCTTAAATGGCTTCTCTGTGTTCAGTGAATTTCAGAAACTCTGACATCGTTATAAGGATGCTGTGCAAATATCTTTTACTAAGAAAAAGGGTAAGACTTGTTTTGCAAAGAAATAAAACCCAGGCCATAAAATGTTAAGATCTGTTCCCAGCAACATAACTATATACTAGTCATACAGTCTATTTTTATGCCAAATGCTTTTGCCCACAAAAAGTGCAGACATAATTTTACCTCCACAATTCTCTCCTCCCTTGCCCTCAAAGGAAGAGTTTTGAGGATCTGATCTCTCATGGACTTCAGAGCAGCTTCTGTGTGGGCCGATAGCTAGCGCTTTGCTTCTACAGCTCCAGAGAAAATAGCAATCACACCAAGGAAAGCTTTCTCTTTGGTTTCTTATTCCCATTTATGTAATGAAGATCTTCAAGACCATCCTAGTTAATTGACTAATTTAAATAAGTAAACAGTATTTTTTAGACTGTGGTTATAAAGAGACAGATCTGGAAGGTCCTTGAGATTAGTCAAAATACCACCCCTCCCCATAACAAGGATGGAAGTTCCTTTATGTAAAACAAAACTAATGCTTGCTGAAAACCTAATGCTAGGAAGAGAGAGATCTTTAAGTGATGTTAGTGATTAAAGGTCAGTCTTCATTCACACAAAGAACCTCTCCAAAAGCTTAAAGTCTGTCATAATGTTCAAAACGAATAGAGAAAAGCAATTGAAAATACTAAAGCTCCTTTTCTGCATCATTTTTGAGCTGGAGAGTTTGGTCCCTAAGAGAATGTCTGTCTCTGCCCATGGTGTATGATTGTAGAAGAACCTGCCCCATTAAAGGCTATTCCAGTAAGCAGCCTTTCTGTTCAGGAAGTACTCTGAAGTCAATGTCTTTGATACCACTTAGTACAAAGAAAACAAATTCTGAGAGGTGTGCCATTACCCCAGAGTGTTTTCTTCCCGCCATGGGTTCTACAGGAGTCCTCTGATACTGGGACCTTTGAAAATGACCTAAGAGCCTAAGATTCAGACGGAGACAAAAGGATGGGGGATGTGGAGAAATAAAAGGGTTAGAGCTGGGGAGAACAAGGACCATAGGATATTGAATGAATCTCAATAATTAAAATGTCTTATCCCTCTCTGACAATTATCGTGTATGAAATCTCACCATTTCCTCAAGGAAACAAAAGATCTTTGTTGTTTTTAAAGCATTCTGTAGTGATTTGTTTGCAATTATACTGAATTCTAAAGATGAGTGTTGGGGGAGAGAAGCAACCCAGACAATGCTAGATGATAATTAATTTCACAAGACAAATTATTGAAGATTGAGATATATAGTACACCCTCCTACTTAAACCAATGATCCTATTCCAGGTTCACATTATGACTTTAATCAGAGAGCTGTGGTAGTGAAAGTGAAATAAAAAAAAGACATTAGAACCAAGGAAACTCCACACATAAAACAAGAGATTCAGAACACGAGCCAGGAACTGGAGCCAATATTATTGTGTTTGTCTTAGTCAGGAATCCCACAGAGCCGGACCCTCTGCAGGGGTATGGTTTCAATTATTGTATTCAGGAGGTACAGGAAACACCTGCAAGATGTTGAAGAAGTGAGGAAAGGGAGTCACCCATAATAGTTAGAGTTAAACAAGCCAATTATCACCAGAGAGCTTTGAGAATCTACAGGACTCATACAATCGGATAATCCTTTTTGAGATACAAGGGAGTTTAAATTCTATTTGAATTCGCCTTCTGGCGGTTTTAATTCTCTGACACTTCCTACACCTTGCATGAATGGGCAGAAGCATCCTCACTCAGCACTAGAGTACCCCTGGAGAGAATAACATGGGCGACATTATCCAAGAGTTGACAAGGAGGATATCAGTGGGGATTAGCAACGCCAGAGGCTGTTGTACAGGCCTGAGTATGAAGGATTAGTATATTATCACTCCATGTCATAACCTGTCAGAGGCTTACTTCCATGAAACACAAACTACTTTGTAAAAATACTTGATGGCAGATTCTTAAGAAACCATTAATCAAGAGCCTTTTTTTATATATAGGCAGGATCCATGATTGTCTCCATTGTCAACTTGATGTTATTTAGAATCACCCAGAAGATAAACCTTTGAGCATATCTGTGAAGATGTTTCCAGAGAAGTGGAGTAGAGGAGGGAAGATCCACTCCAGTTGTGAATGACACCATTCTATAGCCCAGGGTTAAGGACTGAATGAAAAAGGAGGAAGCTGGATTACAGCATTGCTTTCTCCCTAGGTCCTGACCATACACACAGTGTGATGTGAGCAGCTATCCCAGGTTACTGCAGTCACAGCCACAGTCACCTTGCCTGCCTAACTGACTAGACCCTCGCTGTGGGAGCCAAGGTAAGCATTTTCTTGCTGAAATTAATTTTGTCAGGCATTTTGTCACAGTGACAGTGATATTTGAAAAATATCACTACATTCCCCACACTGGCCTCCAACTCATTATCCTCCTGCTTTAGTCTCCAATACACAAGGTTACAACAGCACAGTAGATTTATGAACTGTAGATTTACCACAACACTCCAGTCAGAAGTTCATGCGTGTGTGTGTGTGTGTGTGTGTGTGTGTGTGTGTGTGTGTGTGTTTCAACATTTGACGTGGAGCCTTAAACAAACTAGAGGAGAAACTTCCTGTTATACTCTATGCAACCAATGGAATTGCAGTGTTTGTTGCCATTTCTTCTTCCTTTAGCATCTCCTGGACTATTCAAGCCCTGGAAACATGAATCCACCTGTCCACTTTCCTAGAGCATGGATGTATTGTCTTTTATTTCTCCTTACACAATTGCAGTGATCAAAAGGAGGCTGAGGAGATGGCTCAGTTGGTACGATGCATGCTCTACAAACATAAGGCCTGTGTTCAGCTACTAAGTCTCTACAGAAAGTCAGGTGTGGGGCTGTGTATGCCTGTAATCCTGAGGACCTGGAGACTGGTCCATCTCAGGAGCTCACTAGACAGCCTAGTCAATCAGTGAGCTCCAGTTTCAGTGAGAGACCCTGTCTCAAATTAAAAGGCAGAGATCAACTAAAGAAGATACCCAACCTTGATATCTGGCCTCCACACACTTCTGTTCCACATGCATCTGTGCACACTTATACAACACACACACACACACACACACACACACACACACACACACACACACACACACACACAGCTAAAAGGAAGAAAAACACTGTAAATGAATCTCAGGGGCAGATGTACCGTGAGAGCAAAGTGCTTCCTACCAAGAGCAAAAACATAAGCTCTCTCCTCAATGCTGAAAGAAAAAAGTGCCCTGGGAGTTCATTTTCAATGGGTGTAGGCAAGCAACATGTCCTTTTCTCTCTCTGCAAGGCTGATAAGTGGACTGAACCAAGAATCATTCCACTGGCGAGGAAGTGAGAAGCAGCCTAGCGACATCTGAAAAGTATGAGCTGGATTTGCCTTTGTCTCACTCTGCCTTATGCTTTTTCATGTTATTAAACTTCTGATAGTTCAGGGGACGTCTTAGCTGAACTTAAGACTTTCAAAAATATTGGAAAGTACACATTTGTAGTGATTCCAAAATTCCATAAAATTATAAAAAACAATATTTGGAACGTTTCTGCTGCAATCACATCTATAATGATAGCATATAGATACCGTGGCGGTATCTCTTACTTAATACCCCCATGTGAAGCCGACACCAGAGCAGGGACTACAGCAGAGAATTGTAAATACAGACTCCCTGAACTCTTCCACACGATGTCATTGTCACTGTACTTACAACGACTTCCAGGCTCTGCAAATTTTTCAAAAACCATTCTTGAACAAAACCATGTTTACTCACATTGCACTTAGCTGTGTGAGGAAAGGGAGACCTTCTTTTCTCCACAACTGACCTTTTGTTTCCCAAAAGTGCCACCTGCAGGCTTGCACCTTGCAATGAATCCACGAATGTACTAGGTTCTGAAGCTCAGAATTTTAAGCTGACTCTTTGCTGAAGAAGTGTAGGTCCACATGGGCTTCCACACGGTCAACAAACCCAAGGTGTCTGTGTCCAGAGCAAGGGAGGGAATGTTAGCTGCACAGAGAAGCAGATCAAATACTGCCTTCCTATGTCTGTCTATGTTTGGAATGGAGGCGGTTGATATAATCAAGTTAGTACTGAACTTGATTCAGAACAGCTCAAAATACTTTATGCAAAATGCTGAAGAAAAAGTAGCATTTGCGATTTGTGATTTTCTATTTTGAGAGTACTTCCAAAATATATTCATTTATATGTATATTGTACTATAGACATACATATATACTTTTATATATCAATTACATGTCATATATCACATATCAAATATCATATATTGTTACATATATGTTATATGTTGTTATATGTTATATATACACATATATTATATATATTATACAAATTTAAATGAAATGTTCATGATGTTTTATATATATATTCATACATAACCTGAAGATAGTGCTACATGTCATCTATATAGGCCAGCACTTTGACGGCAACCTGTTGCATGTATAATTCTACTTTGTCAGATTCTGAAGTACTGACTTAAGAAACTTGAAGAAAGTGACTGAGCAGACACATTTGTTTCCTAGATCCTTTCTAGCTTCAAGATACTGTCACATCAATTATCTGATTGTGTCCCCACTAACTGAAATTATGAGCTATTGACCTTCTTGGAGGCATAGAGAGGTTGACTTATTTGCCAGGAGCACATCGAAGCACAGAGAAATCAATAAAAAAACAACTTTCATTTTAAAAGACGCATCTTTTATGTAACTCGGGGGATAAAAGCTAAATTTGGTGTTTAGGTCAGACCAATTTTTGAAAGCTGTCTTTGTAAACTACTTTTGTCAAACATAAATCAAACAGGGGCCTACTGTTCTTTGGAAAGCTGGATAATAGAAAGCAATCTAAATTCAAATGACTTCAAATAAGCTGTTAAGTGTCCTGTTTGAAAATGATCCCATGGGTGTGGAAGACTTACTTTTGCAGTTTGCATCTTACTGCAGGACTTGGGGGTGGGGCGTTGTCTCCCCTCTAGAGACTAACAGACTTGGACTATTTGGAAGAATAAACCTGGAGTCCAGCAATGTGAAAGCATGCTGGTATCTATGGCCAGTGGTGAAGGCAGTTAGAGGAGCCTGATGAATTCTAAGAAAATTTCCCACCTGTGTGCTGACTCTGCGTCTTCTCTTTAAGAGTTAGTGAAGTCTCATTCACAGCCTTTTGGAAATACTCTTGAAGGCATGATTCTCATAAGAGGAAAAGACAGTGTGGCAAGGAGCCACTGACCCACTGCCCAGAGAAGTGGAGGTGCTACCGTGGCATTAAAGATCTCACCTCATGCCACAGATATGCCGTTTTCTGTTCCCTTAAGAGTTAATTCAGAGTCAGGTGTGGTGGCGCATGCCTTTAATCCCAGCACTCGGGATGCCGAGGCAGGCGGATTTCTAAGTTTGAGGCCAGCCTGGTCTACAAAGTGAGTTCTAGGACAGCCAGGG
The DNA here is from genome assembly GCA_902729485.2 of Mus minutoides. NCBI lineage: Eukaryota > Metazoa > Chordata > Mammalia > Rodentia > Muridae > Mus > Mus minutoides. Next base: position 58,373 of record CACVCL010018898.1, on the reverse strand, counting down.
CTATACAGAGAAACCTGTCTAAAAAAAAAAAATTATCTGGCCAAGGAACCATCCCTCAGGAATATGAGTTTCCTTAGACCATGCTAAAGGGACACTTTTCCTTCCCAAAACCAACCCCACTCCCCACCCCTCACCCCATCCCACCCCCACACACACCAGTGCAGGAGCCTACAGAGCCACAGCATGAAGCTTTGTAAACACTCTCACTTTCCTGAATTACTCAGAAATGCACATTTGCTTTTCTTCTTTTTAATCTTCTCTTTAAGCTTGCTTTCACTGGTAGTTTACACTGGACTCTTTCTCTATAACTTCATTCTTTAACTTCCCCCCCTCCTTGTGTCTGCTTGTCTGCCACGTGGATGACTTATAGGTCTCAAACAGTGTAGTTCTTCTTCTCCAGCTTAAGCCCCGACATATGAATCTCCGATAGACTTCTCTCTAAAATTCACTCTCCGTCGTCTGTGAATTTCATTCTTCAAATTCACATGATAATAAGTTAAAGTCACTTGCTTGGGCAACCTCAATGACCATCAAATGTTCTAGGATTCTAGCTCCCAGACAAAAGAGCCATCATTCTCAAACACAGCTCAATATTCCTGTATGGCTTAAGCACAAGTACCTGTCATAAATGAGACAGACCCAAGGTGCATAGCTTTCTTCAGGAATTGAGCATTGTAAAAATATCATAAAATGACAGTTACTACTAATCTTCAAATGTTTATTAAACCCTCCTGGTACTCATATTACTATAAATGAAGATGGTGGTAATGGGAGAATTGGACCCCTTCACCCTTTAAGCTGCTTTGGGCAGAAGCGTTCTCACTCTAACACCCAACAAAAATCCCTTTAAGCCAGCACCAGTCAACTTGAACATCCCACAGGCACTTTTCAGCAACCATGCACAAGGTAACAGCTGATTTCCCTGGTTCCTGAAGGTACAGCTCCAGCTAAGACTGTACCAGACTTTTACAAGTCACAAGCGTCAAAAGTGGCACAAGCTTCTGTGAGCCGTTTCCAACTTGACCAGAAGGGGCGCTCTTTCCTGGTGGAGGGTCCCTGAGAGCAGCATCAGGATTGGTTGAAACACAGCCTTAATGTCTGTGACTGGTGCAGAGAGGCAAGGTTCTGATTGGCCCAAACAGATCAAAAATGACCGTGATAGATCAAAAATAGATTTGTATGGATGCTGCAATCAAATTCCTACAGTTGTTCTCAGTTTCTCAAACTGTAAGTAGGCTTAGGCTCCCTCAACAAAGCCAACTGTGGAGAAGCTTTTCTATTCTATTTCCCTTACTGTGGCAACATCAGATCCAACATAGTGTTTTCTCCATGGTCTTAGCTTGCCTGATTTCAAGCATTCAGATTGAGCCGTGACACAAACAACCAGCAGGGCAGCAGAGGTTAGTGATAGACAGTGGACTGTGGTGGGTACAGTCCAGTAGCCAAACAAAGTTTTAACCTGGTCTCAGGCAGCCTCCAGGCATGGGTTGCTTAACATTGGGGCCCCCAAATAACCCAGCAATGCAGTTCTCGGCTCAGACCTCGAAATCTCAAATTATCTTTGTGTCATGGCCTTAGAGTCAGTCCCAGCTGGTAGTGGTATCTATGCCATTCTATTAGCAAAAGTTAAGTGTCAAGCCATAATTTCTGTAATTAGATAATATATTTCTTATATATTTAACATACAAGTAAATAATTTTCTCCAATTATGAAGTATGTTCATTTTATTTATTTGTGTGTTGTGTTTTGAGGCCACAATTGTGTTCACCCATCATCTATACGAAGAATTTTTTGGGTGAGATACCTATTTCATGCCAGGCCACAAGATGTCAGCCTATTCTCAGTTATCTCTGAGTTTTCTGGCTGTTGGGGCAGGTTTTGTTTTATTCCATTGGTATGGTTGGTTTGTTTTGTTTCATGTTGATGTTGCTTACTTATTTATTTTTATTTTATTGTATTTATTTTCCACAAGAAGAATTATGAAGACCTAAAGGCCACTGTGATCACATACAGATCATATAGAGAACCTGCAGAAACAGCATCCCAGGATATTTGTAGCGCTGGTAACAGCTATTTCCAGGAGATGATCAATACAATAAGACAAACCAGCTCGTCCCTAGCATGTGCTGTGCCACTACAAGAAATTCTGCTTCCAAATATAGTTTGCAAACACCATTACCATTATGCTTGCCCTTGCTCTCTCCTCTTTCCTATTCCAGTCCTCTTGGGTTAGTCTCTGGACAGATGAGCAAACTCTGTATCTTGGAGATGTGTATCTGGGAATGAATTTCCCTCTTCCCTTTTAGTGGCAACCCCATCTTCATGAGCAATTCTCTTAGACACTGCTGTTAGTTGACATTGCATGTGAGAAGACATGTTTTCAATGAAAACTTACTTCACCACACTCCTATAAACACCCCATTTATCTCTTTTTTTTTTTTTTTTTTTTTTTTTTTTTTTTTTTTTTTTTTTTTTTTTTTTTTTTTTTTTTTTTTTTTTTTTTTTTTTTTTTTTTTTTTTTGTAATCAGGTCTTATATTATAACCGGGGAAAGGAAGAGAACATAGGGATGGTTTATGCTTCCTCTTGGCAATGCCAAGGTATGGCCTGTCACCTGCAGCTTGCAGAGCTGTTTAGCAGATGAGCCTTTAACTTTAAAATTGTTTAATAGCCTTTAAATTTTACATTGTCAGCTAGTAAAGAGAACGTAACTTGTGAGCTATGTATGATAGAAACAGCAAAATGCAAACATGTTAGACAATTTTATTTCCTCTAATTTTTATAAGACAGTGAAGCAGTCTTATTACTTGAGAAAAGGAAAATATTGAATTCAGAAAGAACTCCAGTAACTTTCTTCTATAATAACTTGCTTATTACTAGTAAGTGAAACAGAAACAGTTCCCCGTGCTTATCGGGTCCCACTTACTAGTTATAAATAATCTATGTGCAAATCTATATGAACAAAAACATCTTTGGGAACTATAAATCTCTTCAGATTGGAGACCACTGCATTCTGTATTCCCATTTTTTCTCTACCATTTGGAGCTACCGTGTGCCTGCCTGGAGAGTAAAACTGAAGAACCAAAATTGGAAATAGAGACAGGTAAACAGGAGATGCAGGCAGGAGAAGGTTGGACTGTATTTCTAGGTATAAGATTGGACCAGTAGTAAAAGTCCAAGATGAGTGGTCCCCTCTTCCATTTGCCCTTTTGTGCTAACTGTGATTGTTTTAATGGAAGACAGTAAATAATTACTAGTTCTTTTTTTTAATTTAATTGTATTTGTAATTCACTTTTTACACTCCATATTTCATTCCCTGCCCATCCCTATCCACCATCCGACTGCTCCACACCCCACACCTCCTCCCCACCCCAGCCCATCTCCATGTGGATGCCCCCACTCCCCACACCACCTGATCTCTAAACTCCCTGGGGCCTCCAGTCTCTTGAGGGATAGGTGCTTCATCTCTGAATGAACACAGACCTGGAAGTCCTCTACTATACGTGTGTTGGAGGCTTCATATCAGCTTGTTTATGCTGCCTGTTTGGTAGTCCAGTGTTTGAAAGATCTCAGAAGTCCAGATTAATTAAGACTGGTGGTCCTCCTACAGGGTTGCCCTCCTCCTCAGCTTCTTTCAGCCTTCCCTAATTCAACAACAAGGGTCAGCTTCTTCTGTCCATTGGGTGGGTGCAAATAACTACAACTGACTCTTTCAGCACTAGTAGAATCTTTCAGAGGGCAGTCATGATAGATCCCTTTTTGTGAGCATTCCATAGCCTCAGTAAAAGTCTCAGGCCTTGGGACCTCCCCTTGATCTGGATCCCACTTTGTTCCTGTCGCTGGACCTTCTTTTTCTCAGGCTCCTCTCCATTTCCAGCCCTGTAATTCTTTCAGACAGAAACAATTATGGGTCAGAGTTGTGACTGTGGGATGGCAACCCCATCCCTCACTTGATGTACTGTCTTCCTACTGGAAGTGGGCTCTATAAGTTCCCTCTCCCTACTGTCAGGCATTTCATCAAAGGTCCCTCCTTATGAGTCCTGGGAGTCTCTCACTTCTTATGTCTCTGGTGCATTCTGGGGGCTCCTCCCAACCTCCTATTTCCTGAGGTTGCCTGTTTACATTCTTTCTGCTGGCCCTCGGGGCTTCAGTCCTTTTCCCTCACCCAATACCATATCAGGTTACCCTTTACCCAACACTGGCCTCCCTAACCTGTCCACATTCCCTCCTATGTACCTCCCTCCCTCCTTCCCCACTTGTGATTGCTTTCTTCTCTCTCCCAAGTGGGACTGAGGCATCCTCACTTGGGCACTTCAGCTTGTTGAGCCTTTTGAATTCTGTGGACTGTAGTTTGTGTAGTCTGTATAAGTTTTTTTCTTTTTTCTTTTTTCTTTTTTCTTTTTTCTTTTTTCTTTCTTTGGCTAATATCCACTTATTAGTGAGTACATACCATGCATGTCCTTTTGGGTCTGAGTTACCTCACTCAAGATGATATTTTCTAGGTCCATCCATTTGCCTGCAAAACGCAGGATGTCCTCATTCTTAATAGCTGGGTAGTATTCCATTATGCAAATGAACCACATTTTCTGTATCCATTCTTCTGTTGTGGGACATCTAGGTTGTTTCCAGCTTCTGGCTATCACAAATAAGGCTACTATGAACATAGTGGAACACATGCCCCTGTGGCATGGTAGGGCATCTTTTTGGGTATATTCCCAAGAGTGGTATAGCTGAGTCTTCAGGTAGATATATTTCCAGTTTTCTGAGGAATCTCCAGATTGATTTCCAGAGTGGTTGTACCAGTTTGCAATCCCACCAGCAATGGAGGAGTGTTCCTCTTTCTCCAACATGTGTTGTCACCTGAGGGTTTGATCTTAGCCATTCTGACTGGTGTAAGGTGGAATCTCAGTGTCATTTTGATCAGCATTTCTCTGATCACTAAGGACTGTAAACATTTCTTTAGGTGTTTCTCAGCCATTCGATATTCCTCAGTTGTGAATTCTTGGTTTAGTTCTAGACCCCATTTTTTGATTGGGTTGTTTGGTTTTTTGGTGATTAGCTTCTTGAGTTCTTTATATATTTTGGATATTAGCCCTCTATCAGATATGGGTTTAGTGAAGATTTTTTTTCCCAATCAGTAGGTTGCCTTGTCAACTATGTTCTTTGCCTTACAGAAGTTTTCCAGTTTTATGAGGTTCCATTTATCAATTCTTGATCTTAAAGCATGAGCCGTTGGAGTTTGTTTGTTTGTTTGTTTTGTTTTTGTTTTGTTTTGTTTTGTTTTTGGGGGGGTGTTTGTTTTTTGAAATATCCACCTGTGCCAATGAATTCAAGGCTCTTTCCCGCTTTCTCTTCTATTAGATTCAGTGTATCTGGTTTTATGTTGAGGTCCCTGATTCACTTGGACTTGAACTTTGTACAAGGTGACAAATGTGGGTCTTATTTCATTCTTTTACATACAGACAGCCAGTTAGACCAGCACCATTTCTTGTAGATGCTTTCTTTTTTCCATTGTATATTTTTGTCATCTTTGTTAAAGACCAAGTGATGGTGTGTGGTTTTATTTCTGGGTCTTTAATTCTATTCCATTGATCAACATGTCTGTCTCTGTACCAATACCATGCAGTTTTTATCACTATTGCTCTGTAGTAACACGTGAGGTCAGGGATGGTGATTCCCCCAGCTGTTCTTCTATTTTTATTGTTAAGAATTGTTTTGGCTATTCTGTTTTTTTTTTTCATTGTTGTTGTTTTTGTTTTGTTTTGTTTTGTTTTTCCTTTCTAGGTGAATTTGAGAATTGCCTTTTCCATGTCTTTGAAATATTGTGTTGGGATTTTGATGGGGATTGCATTAAATCTATAGATTGCCTTTGGTAGGGTGGCCATTTCTACTATGTTAATTCTGCCAGTCCATGAGCGTGTGAGATCTCTCCATTTTCTGAGATCTTCTTCGATTTCTTTCTTGAGAGACTTGAAGTTATTGTTATACAGGTTTTTCACTTGTTTGGTTAGAGTCACACCACGATATTTTATACTATTTGTGGCTATTGTGAAGGGAATTATTTCCCTAATTTCTTTCTCAGCCTGTTTATCCTTTGTATAGAGGAAGGCTACAGAGTTATTTGAGTTAATTTTATATCTAGCCACTTTGCTGAAGTTTTTTATCAGTTGGAGAAGTTCTCTGGTAGAATTTTTTGGGTCGCTTATGTATACTATCATATCATCTGCAAATAATGATACCTTTATTTATTCTTTACCAATTTGTATCCCCTTGATCTCTTGCGGTTGTCTTATTATTCTGGCTAACAATTTGAGTACTATATTGAATAAACATGGGGAGAGTGAGCATCCTTGTCTTGTCCCTGGCTTCAGTGGCATTGTTTCAAGTATGTCTCCATTTAATTTGATATTGGCTGTTGGTTTGCAATAAATTGCTTTTATTATGTTTGGGTATGGGCCTTGAATTCCTGATCTCTCCAATAATTTTAACCTGAAGGGATGTTGCATTTTGTCAAATGCTTTATCAACATCTAAGGAGATGATCATGTGACTTTTTTATTTGCGTTTGTTTATATGGTGGATTATGTTAATGGATTTTCGTATATTAAAGCAACCTTGCATTCTTGGGATGAAGCCTACATTATTGTGGTGAATGATGTTTTGATGTGTTCTTGGATTTGGTTTGCAATAATTTTATTGAGTATTTTTCCATCAATATTCATAAGTTCTTTTTTATGGTTGGGTTCTTGTGTGGTTTAGTTAGGTATCAGAGTAATTGTGGCTTCATAGAGCTAGTTAGATAGCATTCCTTGTTTCTATTTTATGGAATAGTTTGAGGAAAACTGGAATCAGTTCTTCTTTGAAGGTCTGGTAGAATTCTGCATTAAATCCATCTGGCCCTGGGCTTTTTTTTTTTTTTTTTTTTTTTTTTTTTTTTTTTTTTTTTTTTTTTTTTTTTTTTTTTTTTTTTTTTTTTTTTTTTTTTTTTTTTTTTTGATTGGGAGGTTTTTAGTAACTTCTTCTATTTCCTTGTCTGATACGGGCCTGTTTAGATAGTTTACCTGCTCTTGATTTAACTTTGGTATGTGGCCTCTGACTAGAAAACCATCCATTTCATCTAGATTTTCCAGTTTTGTTGAGTATAGACTGTTATCTAGGATCTGATGAATTTTTTGAATTTCCTCTGTTTCTGTTGTTTTGTCTCCCCTTTCATTTCTGATTTTATTAATTTGGATACCGCTTCTTGGCCCTTTAGTTAGTTTGGCTAGTGGTTTATCTACCTTGTTGACTCTTTCAAAGAACCAGCTTTTGATTTTTCTGATTCTTTGTATTCTTTTCTTTGTTTCTATTTGTTTAATTTCCTCCCTAAGTTTGACTATTTCCTGCCTTTTACTCCTCTTAGGTGAGTTTGCTTGTTTGTTTGTTTGTTTGTTTGTTTTATTTTGTTTTGTTTTGTTCTAAGTCTCTCAGGTGTGCTCTTAAGTTGTTAGTGTAAGATCTCTCCTGTTTCTTTACCAGGGCTATAAACTTTCCTCTTAGCTCTGCTTTCACTGTGTCGCATAGGTTTGGGTATGATGTGTCAACATTTTCATTAAATTCCATGAAGTCTTTAATTTCTTTCTTTATTTCTTTCCTTACCAAGTTATCACTGTGTAAAGAGTTGTTCAATTTCCACGTGTATGTGGGTTTTCTGTAGTTTTTGCTGTTATTAAAGACCATCCTAAGCCATGGTGGTCTGATAGGATGCATGACATTATTTCAGTCTTGTATCTGTTGAGGTTGTTTGTGACCAATTATATGGTTGATTTTGGAGAAGGTACCATGAGGCGCTGAGAAGAAGGTGTATTCTTTTCTTTTAGCGTGAAATGTTCTGTAGATATCTGTTAAATCCATTTGGTTCATAACCTCTCTTAGTTTCACTGTGTCTCTGTTTAGTTTCTGTTTCAATGACCTGTCCATTGGTGAGAGTGGGGTGCTGAAATCTCCCACTATTATTGTGTGGGGCTCAATGTGAGTTTTGAGTTTTAGTAAAGTTTCTTTCATGAATTTGGTTATTCTTGCATTTGGGACATATATGTTCAGTATTGAGACTTTCTCTTGGTGGATTTTTCCCCTTGATGAATATGAAGTATCCTTCTTCATCACACTGGATAGCTTTTGGTTGAAAGTCTATTTTATTGGATGGCAACTCCTGCTTATTTTTTTAGATATTTGCTTGGAAGACCTTTTTCCATTCTTTTACTCTGAAATAGTGTCTGTCTTTGTGGTTGAGTTGTGTTTCTTGTATGCAGCAAAATGCTGGATCTTGTTTGTGTATCCAGTCTGTTAGTTTATGTCTTTTTATAGATGAGATGAGTTCATTAATATTGAAAGATGTTAAAGAGAGATTACTATTGGTTCCTGACATGTTTGTTTTTGTGGGTGGTTTTATTTGCTTGTGGCTCTCTGCTTTTGACTTTGTTGTGAGATGCTTAATATCCTTTCTTTGCTGCAGGTATCTTCCTTGTGTTGGAGTTTTCCTTCTGGGATCCTCTGTAAGGCTGGGTTGTTTCCTTGTGTTGGAGTTTTCCTTCCGGGATCCTCTGTAAGGCTGTTTGAATTTGGTTTTGTCCTGGAATGTTTTGTTTTCTCCATCTATGTTGATTGAGAGTTTTGCTAGGTATATACATACATATATATATATATATATATATGCCTGGGCTGGCATTTGTGTTCTCTTAGTGTCTGCATGACCTCTGACCAGGATCTTCTGGCTTTCATAGTCTCTGCAGCGAAGTCTAGTGTAATTCTGATAGGTCTACCTTTTTATGTTACTTGGCCTTTTTCCCTTGCAGCATTTAATATTCTTTCTTTGCTCTATACATTTAGTGATTTGATAATTATGTGATGAAAAGATTTTTTTCTGGTCCCATTTATTTGGTGTACTATAGCCTTCTTGTGCCTTTATGTCTTTATATCTTTCTTTAGGTTGGGGAAGTTTTCTTCTATGATTTTGTTGAAAACATTTTCAGGACCTTTGAGTTGGGAATATTCATTCTCCTCTATTCTGATTATTCTTAAATTTGGTCTTTTCATTGTGTCCTAAATTTCCTGGATACTTTAGGTTAGGATATTTTTATATTTTGAATTTTCTTTGACAGGTGCATCAATCTCTTCTACCATATCTTCTATACCTGAAATTCTCTCTTCCTTCTCTTGTATTCAGTTGGTAATACTTACATCTGTGATTCCTGACTTCTTTCCTGTTTTCCATTTCCAGGTTTGCCTCCATTTGTATTTTCTTTATTGTTTCTACATCCACTTTTAAGTCTTGGATCACTTTATTCAATTCCCTCACCTGTTTACCTGTGTTTTTCTGTATCCCTTTCAGTGAGTTATTGATATCCTCTTTAAAGGACTCTATTATCTTCATGACATAGGATTTTAGGACAGATTCCTGATTTTCAGGTGTGTTGGTGTATTCAGGGCTTGCTGTGGTGGGAAAACTGGGTTCTGGTGATACCTACATATTTTGGCTTCTGTTGCTTATGGTCTTGCACTTGCTTTTTACCATCTGGATATCCCTGGAATTTGTTGATCTGGGTGACTGTAAGGAGTCTGTCTCTTTTGTCTCTGAGGTGCTTCAGGCCTCCTGGTAAGCTTGTGGCCCTGGCTGTATTAGACCAACTGTGAAGCTTTCCTACTGGGGGCTCTTCACAGGGGCAGAGAAGTTGCTGATCTGTTGCCCTGTCTACAGTAGATCATGTGTGAGGACTTCAGACTGTTGGGTCTTCCATGGCGCAGTCAAGATGTTGACCAACTGCTCTGAGTGCAGTGAGTCCAACTGCTCTGAGTACAGCAAGACTCTGGGATGTATCAGGATATGGAGTCTTCAGGGGAGCGGACAAACTAAGGGTCTACCCCAACAGCAAGGACCAGATGGAAGGGCTACTAGTTATTTTTCATGTCTTCTCTCACTCTTTACTCAGCTCCAGTAAAGAGCTCAGCTTTCTTTCAACCAAACTGAGTTTGCCACATCATTTTTTTATACCAAATATTTTGTAATGTTCCCTATAACATTGCAATGAAATCCACAAATTCTAACTAAAACATCCAATATTTAAAATAAACAGAAGCTATAGGTGTGTTTTTTTCATTGCATAAAAACCTCAGTGTTGTGTACCATGCATCCCCTGTTTTTCCAGCTTGTGTCTACATGTGTCTTTAATTGCTTATCTTTTTTAGTCTATCTTTAACCCAAACTACCACATGTTCTCCCTTTGTCCCCACCATTCCCCTTCAATTTATATGCCCCTTCTCTGTTTCTTATGAATTAAAAGCTAACCACTACTATTTCCCTAATTTTTTTTTCTTTCCCCTAATCCCACAGTAACTAGCATATGAATATGTGAAGTACTATCAGGGCCCCTATAGTTACTAAAATGATTGTTGTTTAAGAGTGATTTTTAATGTAATTATTATTGTTTCTTCATAGTGTGCTTTGGACTTAATAGTGATCATTTTTAAAGATAGTAATCTAGTCATGCAGGAATACTAGGTGTGGTGGTTTGAGTATATGTAGACTGATGTGTTTGAAAGCTTGACCCATAGGGAGTGGCACTATTAGGAGATGATGCACCTTTTTAGTGTAAGTGTGGTCTTGTTGAAAGAAGTGTGTCATTATGGAGGCAGGCTTTGAGGTGATAATATGCTCAAGCTGTGACCAGTATTGTATACAGTCTTCTGTTGCCTGCAGATAAATACAGAAAATTTTCAGCTCCTTCAGCACCAGGCCTGGCTGCACAGTGATGATATTGGACAAAACTTCTTAAACAGTAAGCCAGCTCCAAGTAAATGTTTTCCTTTATAAGAGTTGCTTATGGTATGTCTTCACAGCAATGAAACCCTAAATATAACACTGGGAATCAAGCATAGTGCCCTGAGCACTATTTAAGGAAAATGACACTTTGACACTACTGTATCATTGTCCTTTTTGAACACTGAAAACAGTTCCACTGAAAAGAAATAAAGCTGACTTCAATGAAAATTCAACCAACAATCACTACAAGTCTCAATGCAAAAAGAAGGAAAACAAAGACCACAAGACATCTCCACAAATTACTAGTTCCAAAATAATGGCCCTAATAAAATTCCAAATATAAAAAATAACAACGAAAATTCAAAAATGTTCAAAGAAAAAAATGACATGAATAAACTCATTAATTTGAAGAAAATGGTTAATAACAAAGTCAGCTGAGGGAAATATGAAAGTCAAAGTAGATTATGAAAATGGAATTCAATAAAGATAGAAATACTGAAGAATATATCAAGCTGGGATGCTGAAATGAAGATTTCAATGTCAAATTAAAAGTTCAGTGGTATTTTCACCACAAAGGACAATGGGAGGACAGAATATTTGCACTTAAAGACATAGTAGAGGAACAGGGACTTAAGTGTCAAGAGTAGTATGAACAGAACAAATATGTGAATCTGAGCACAGAAGAATTTCATGCTGCAAGACTGGGAAACATTTTCAATAAAATTGCAGGAAAAAAAATCCAAACCTAGAGAGAAAAAATACCCTAAGAATAAGAGACCGATGTTTAGAGTACCAATAAGCCAAGAGAAGAAAATCATCAGTATCTACTGTAGGTAAAGTATTAAATGTGCTGAAACAATGAAAGTGCAGACGTGCAAGAGAGAACCACTGCACGACTTATAAAAGCTAGGGCCATCAAAACAACAGACAAGTTAAAAGCCAAAACCTCTTGAAATTGTACATTTTAAGTTCTGAAAGACACTGGCTACAAACCAGTACTATTACAATCAGCAAAATAATTCTTCATCATTAAAAAAAAAAGAAAACATGTCCATGATGAGAAAACAAAGACTCAACAAATTCATAACTACTAAGCCATCTCTAAAGAATACTCTTAGAAGGATCCTAGAGACACAAATGAATGAAAGTGTAAGGAAAACCCACATAGAATAGCAGTTAAGAAAATGTAGACTATGAAAACACGAAACACTACAAATCAACAAAATAACAATAATTAATATGTACTTAAGTATGTTTTGAATATTAATGGTCTCAATTTTAAAAAACCCAAAGACACTGGCTACCAGATGGCACTAAGAGACAAAATGCATGTATTTATTTTCTCCAAGAAACACGTCTCACTATCAATAACAGATTTTATATAAGGGTGAAAGATGGAAATTGTTATTCCAGAAATAGAACTAGGAAACAAGCAGGTGTTGTTGATCAAATATTTGATGACATAGACTTCAAACCAAGACTAGTTAGAGGGATTAAATTTGCTGATTAACATAAATCAAAAGATATTGCAGTTATAATCATATGTGCACAAAAATGTATACACCCAATTTCAAAAAGACAAGCATTCCTGATATAAATATTAACCACTGCACAGTAACAGTAGGTAAATTTAAAACTATACTCTCATCATAAAAAGCCTTCCAAAAACTCCACCAGAGAACTCCTAAACCTGATAAACAGCTTTAGTGCAGTAGCTGGATATAGAATCAACTCAAACAAATCAATGGCCTTTCTCTATACAAAGGATGAACTGGCTGAGAAAGAGATCAGGGAAACATCACCCTTCACAATAGTCACTAACAGTATAAANAACCAGTGACGGCGGCTTCCAGGGATCCCTCCCATAATCAGCCACCAAAATAAACACTATAGCATATGCTGGAACACAGGACTCCCAAGGTAGGAGCTAGAGAAAGTACCCAAGGAGCAGAAGGGGTCTTCAACCCTCTAGGTGGAAGAATAACATGAACTAACTAGTTCCCCCTGTGCTCATGTCTCTAGCTGCATATTTGGAAGAAGATGGCCTAGTTGGCCATCATTGGGAGGAGAGGCCCCTTGGTCATACAGACTCTATATGCCCCAGAACAGGGGAATGCCAGGGCCATTACATGGGAGGGGGTGGGTAGGGGAGCAGGGCAGGGACGCGGGAGGGTAAGGGAAAATTTCTGGATAACATGTGAAATGTAAATGAAGAAAATATCTAATAAAGAGAGAAAAAAAAGCCTTTGATAGAAACTAGACAGAGAAGCATCTATTAATTGACATTGAAGACATCTACAGAACATCTCATCTACATGTGACAGAATACACATTGTGCTCAACAGCCATTAGAGTTTTCTCTAAAATACCTCATCCAGTGGGACACAAAATAAGTTTAACAAACATAGGAAAATGGAGATAATTGTTTGTATTATATCTGAGCACATTGGCATAAAGCTAAAACTAGGCAAAAGAAACTAACAGGCATATACAAGAAACTGAAGATTTAACAAACATTTCCCAATCTGAGCAGCTCAGAAGCAGAGGCTCCTGATTGAAATAGTTTCCTGTCCTGGACGATTATTAAACCTCCTGCCATATTCTAAACCATTGATTCCCCTTCCTGTGTATGGAAGAGTGAGCTTAGGTGCTTCCTTCTGTCGTTTTACCTTGTTCTCTTCACATTAATATCTGATTCTTCCCATGCTTTACATACTTAGTTTATCAAAGGGAAGGCTATTAAACAGAGATCTGGCATGACATGTGCTCTTTCTCACATGCTGCCTGCTGTAACAAAGAACAAGCCAAATCTTGCATCTCAAACTTTTTTTCTACTCTTCCTGAAAAAAAAAAAAATCACAGGACAATATAGAGTACAGTTTCTTTGAATCCTTCTCATTGTGATTCTTCTATTACATGTAGTCAGCCTGGCCACTATCGTGTTTCTTATTGTAAAAAGCAACAGGCATACAACTGTAGCCATGGCCTGCTTACACTTCATTCCATACTTGCTACCTTCAGGAACAGTACCATTTTCTGAATTGCCACTTTGGGAGACATTCCTATAATCACATGACAGATCTCATTAATCAAGATGTTAGACCATACCACAGTACATAGAGGAATATGATCACCCAAAAATTCTCTTCAATGTATCTCCACTTTCAGACAGCTCAGAATTGCTTGCATGTCTTACAACAAACGCAGGGAGCGTGCATCTGGCACTACAGGAAGAATGCATACCACATGGGAAAGGTTGCCATACTGGGACTGCCTCCATGACTATTTATATGCCCAGACAGGTCAGCCTTTATCATATGTCCTAACATCCATAACAAGGTACATGCAACTGTTCTTCCACTACTCATGGCTTGGTTCTTTTGGTCTCTGTTTAGGCAGCAATTGTTTTATGTGGTTACTCCTGGAGAGACATGCACAAATGTTTATTAACCTTAGACAAGACACCATCAGACATCCAAATCTATCTTAGTGAAGCAGTTCAATTTGCTGGAAAGTTACTAGAGAAGCATGTGTAAGGTATGATACCTTCTTTATAAAATTTATTTTCAGAAATTATGGAATAAATTCTTACTCAACTGAATTGATGCAAAGATTCACTAAGGAAACAATATTTATCCCATTATTTCCTAGATATAGTCAGAGAAAGATTTTTGGTTTAGTTTGGTTTGATTATCGGTTTGTTTGTTTGTTTGTTTTGTTTTGTTGTTTTGTTTATTTGTTTGTTTGTTTGTTTTAGCAGCTATGGCAGGGGATTCCCTGAATGGTGTCTCTGTCTGTCTGTCTGTCTGTCTGTCTGTCTGTCTCTCTCTCTCTCTCTCTCTCTGTCTCTGTCTCTGTTTCTCTCTGTCTTTGTGTGTGTGTGTGTGTGTGTGTGTGTGTGTGTTAAATAGAATCTTCTCTTATTCAGTAAATCCTAAGCACATTTCCCCCTCTCTCCAACCCTCTCAACTCCACCCTCCCTCCAATCTACCCCAGAAACATTCTCCCTTCATTTCCACTTAGAATGGACCAGGCCTTCAAGACAAGGCAAAAACTCTCATAGCAAGGCTGGACAAGGCAACCCAATAGGAGCTAAAGAGTCCCAGGAGCATGCAAAAGAGTCAGAGATGCATCTGCTGCCACTTGTAGGAGTCCCACAAAAACACCAAGCTTACAGCCATAACACAAACATAGAGAACCTGAGTTTGCACCAGGTTCTCAGAGAAGCATTTTCAATTATATTTAGTGTGTGTGTGTGTGTGTGTGTGTGTGTGTGTGTGTGTGTAAGTGATTGCATGTGTGTGCACAAATGCCACAACACTTACATAGAGGTCAAGGAAAAACTTGTTGGAATTAGTTCTCTATTTGTACCACGTGGATCCCAGGGGTCAAACTTGGTTGTCAGGTTTGGTAGCCAGCACCTTCATCCCCTGAGCCTCTAGAACCATTACACAATGATTCTGTATTATTCACAGTTGTTCTGCATTATTTTTCTCAACCTTCTCTCTCACTATTCTTCCATGTTTCTTTAAATGTAACTTAGAGAACTAGAGTTAACTATTGTCACAGCAATACAATGTCTCATCCTATAAATACAATGCAAACTCAGGTTTTATCTAGGCACTTTTTGTTACTTTTTTCTTATTGTTTAGGTTTTGTGAGTTCTTTTTTTCTACAAACAATTCAGTGAAAACATGATGCACATAGCTTTGAGATTTGGTGTGGCTGGTGACACATGATAGATTCCTAAAAGCAAGATCACTGGGATAAAAGACACATGTATTTTTATTTTATTGAGTGTTACATCTTTTCTTTATAGTAATATGAGCTTTAAAAGATTAAAATCGGGGGGGGGGGAATTAAAAAAAAAAGATTAAAATCTATCATCTACTGCTTGTCAGAATCCCAAAATTCTTAGACCAGCCTGGAGCCCAGTCTAAGGAAATACAAATTTCTACACTGAAGACGTTAGGGGCTTTTCATTTTGTCTGTCAAGATAACCTAATATCAAATCAACCAGAAAACATTCTTATTTTATATTTGCTTTCAAAGTCCTCCTTCATCTTCTAGACAAATTCATTTCCTTTATTAGAAAAAATAATTTTGCTTGAAAATTCCTCTTTCTGCTTTGAAAAGCTGTTTGCTATAGTCTTGATTTCTGTTTGGGTTTCTTTCTTTTTATATTAATAAATGTTGTTCTTTGACAATTTCATACATTCTGGTTACTTTCTCCCCAACCCGTTATTTTCCTCTAGGTCCCGCCAGTCTGACTCCTTCCATACAAATCTCTGCAACATTCATTTGGTTTTTGTTCTGTCTAGTGCCCAGTGGGGTTTTACTAGGAGCTGCTTGTATAATCCTGGGTTTTGGAACTAATTGTCAGATATTTGTGGGCTCGCCGGTGTGTATAAAACTGGGTGCTATCTCTATTAGGTGCAAAAAGATCAGCAGGAAGTGGAAGGGCCCAAGCCTCTTCTTAGTCATACGTGACTTTTAATAAGACTTGATTTGCATGGAATCAATGCCAGTTGTCACACATACTCTTGAATTCATGATCACTATGTCTGTGCTGTGCTTGAAAAATGGCAGTTTTGAAACCTTTCTTATCCTTTTGCTCTTCAATTTCAATCCTCTCTTCTGAGAGGTTCTCTAAACATTTAAAGGAGTGGAATGAACTTCCTTTTTCAGCCATGTCTTTTTCTATGTTTATGGCACTATTCATAAATCTTCTCTTGTAGAGCAGGCCTCAAATTAAAGAAGGAAGTAGTTCGTTACCCCTATAATAGAAATGCCACTATCACACAAAATATCTGCTTCTTTACTGGAAGATTTATATGTAATTCACAGAATTCACAGATGGATATGACCCTTGACACCTTTATTGCTAACCTCCCAAAGCCTTTGTAGCAATCCAACAATAGTTGTGAGGGAAGAAATTTCTAGTTCGTTTAAAGCTAAATTTCTCTAGATAGGGGATCCAAGGTATGTGACATCGTTAGCAGTAGGGGAGTGTCAACAGATTCCAGTAATTGAATAATCAGGATAAATAAGATGCTTCATTATTTCAGGAGCTTCTTAGATCTCCTTGGCAACAACTTCAATGGAGGTGTCCCACACCTTGCACTTGGTTTTTTGTTTAGTGAATCCAGAAACAGGTAGAAAACTATTGACTGATTTATTATCAGAAATTATTTTCTTAAACACTGTTGGTGAAGAAAGATCTGAAAAAAAATTTACAACCTTTATACTTTGCTAATTGAACATAAAGTAGTTCATCCAACTTGGAGAATAATCTGGCACGTCCTAAAACTGGAATGCATAGATTTATGCAAGTTCCTTCTATAACATCATGTTTATAATGATCAACCATGCCAACTGTAGAATAAGCCCATGTCACTTGCTCATTCGGTTCATTCTGCTAGGATTCTGAGGCTGAAGTCCTAATTTAAGTTCTTATACTCTGGCAGATGTCCTAATCCACAAATCCATGATGACAAAAGCTAGTTGTAAAAAAAAAAAATCTCTAAAGCCAAGTAAGATCAAGTTTGCTATTTTGGGTAAATGAATCACTCTGATCATTTTATCATTAGCCAGTTCCTACTAGTAGAGACTGAGTAATAAAACACAAGCAATGTGTTTGACATCCAAATGCTGTCTTAACTGCAAGCAAATATTTTGACCCACCCTCACAATGTCTTTGAGCGCATGCAGTTAATTTCTCTCTCAATTAGACAAATTTTTGATCTCACTCTTGTCTACAAAACAGAGGAGGTCTTCAGCATCAGTCCAAGGAAGACTTGACTTTGCAATTCTGTGAAATCACCTTGCTGGCTCATCCTGTGTGCTTATGCCAGCAGATAAAGAGAATCCACAAGATATTGCACTGTCAAAGAAACCTGCCACAGCATCTAGCCAAATTTCACTGCTGTACTAGTGTAGATCTGACGACCAGAAGTATAATGTCCCGTGCCTACATCCCACAAATTTGCAGAAGTCTTTGGGATTCTGAACAGAGGAGTCTACATCTTTGTAATAATATATATATATATATATATATATATATATATATATATATATATATATATATATATTATATATATGAGATGAGAACTTAGCAGGTCAAACTCCAAATCCTGTAACTTCATGTCTGATGTCAAAGGACTTCACTGGTTCTACTCTTCCAGCTTTGCTCCCTGCGATCTGTTCCTCTGTCTCTCTTGGACTAGTTCCACACCCTGTCTGCTGCAGTCCTTGTGAGATATCCCAGGGCTCCATTATCTCCAGCATCTTTGGATCTCCACTCCCCTACAGATATATATATATATATATATATATATATATATATATATATATATATATATATATATATATATATATATATATATATATATATCCCTTACTGCATTATGATGAGATCCCATGATGAGGTCTCAAAGGTTTCATACTTCAGTCAAAATAAGTTTCACATAAACCTTCTACTATATCTGAGTTATTCTATGATTTATGGGATGAGATACCATGATCAAGAAATTTGTAGAAGAGTTACAGTTTCAGAGGATGAGTCCATGACTGTCATGGTAGCAAACATGGCAGCAAGCAGGTAGGCATAGGCTAGAGCAATCTCTGAGAGTTTACATCCTTATCCACAAGTAAGAGACAGGGAGCCACATGTCACTGCTGCCAATTTTGGCTGCTTGCTTATAAAGAGACAGAGAGAAGGATGAGGAATACTGGGAAAGGGCTTTTTAAAACTTCAAAATCTGTTCCCAGTGGCACACTTCTTCCAACAAAGCCACAACTCCTCCTCTTTTCCAAACAGTCCTAACAACTGGTGACCAAGTATTCCAGTATATGTACTTATGGAAATTATTCTTGTTATAGCCACCACATTCTACTCGGTCCCCAAAAGGCTGTGGCCTATCATAATTCAAAATATATTTATTTCAACTCCAATAGTCTTTCAATGCCTTAACACAATTTAAAGGTTTAAAATCTCTTCTGAGGCTGGGCAGTGGTGGCTCACGCCTTTAATTCCAGCACTTGGGAGGCAGAGGCAGGCGGGTTTCTGAGTTCGAGGCCAGCCTGGTCTACAGAGTGAGTTCCAGGACAGCCAGGGCTACATAGAGAAACCCTGACCAAAAAAAAAAAAAAAAAAAAAAAAAAACCTCTTCTGAGGTTAATTGTAACCCTCTATAAAATCAAAAGACAAATTAAGCTGGGCGTGGTGTTACATGCCTTTAATCCCAGCACTCGGGAGACAGAGGCAGGCAGATTTCTGAGTTCGAGGCCAGCCTGGTCTACAAAGTGAGTTCCAGGTCAGCCAGGGCTATACAGGGAAACCCTGTCTCAAAACAAAACAAAACAAAACAAAACAAAACAAAACAAAACAAGCAAATTAAATCCTTCCAACATACAATAGCACAGAATATATACTACCATTCTGAGGAGATGGTGGAATGTGGCTATATGGAGGAAATACTATACCAAACTCAGATGAGAACTTAGCAGGTCAAACTCCAAATCCTGTAACTTCATGTCTGATGTCAAAGGACTTCACTGGTTCTACTCTTCCAGCTTTGCTCCCTGCGATCTGTTCCTCTGTCTCTCTTGGACTAGTTCCACACCCTGTCTGCTGCAGTCCTTGTGAGATATCCCAGGGCTCCATTATCTCCAGCATCTTTGGATCTCCAACACAATGGAAGCTTCACTTTCCCAGCTTTACACAGCGCCCTCTCTAGGCTTCTATGCACAAACTCCCCTACCACACTCCTGCCCATGGGACCATTCCTTAAACATGCAGGAAGGTTTCACAGTCCCTTGCCTCTTGCATTCTTCATAACTCAAAATGGGGAATGATAGGTCCTGCTGCTGCCAAGTTTGGCTGCTTGCCTGGGAAATAACCTGTTCTATCCTGAAATTATATTTGCATAAGCTTTGACTTGTTGAGGCTTTTCCTTTCTCAAGTTGCAAGATTGACTGGGTGGTGTCTTCTCCTTAGGGCTCCCTTTAGTGCATTCCTCTTTCAGCACAAACCTTTGCTCCAACCTTAAAATTTCTGGTGCCTCTTTTCAATTCAAACTGTACATTTTGTATTTCCTCTGCCCTTTATGCTTTTTTTCACTGTAGATCGGCATAAAAGTGTTTACTAATAACCAACTAACAGACTCAATATTAGGTGATCTTAAAATCTCCTTTGCCAAGGAAAGTAGTCAAGAACTTTTCAATTCAGCCTCAGACATAGTATTAAGACATTGACAAAGGCAGCAATTTGTTTTGTTTTGTTTTGTTTTTTTGCCAAAATGGCACAAGAATGTTTTCTAGCCAGTTACTAATATTGTTTTTCTCTGAAACCTTTTGGGTTGAGCCTCCAGAGGTCACACTACTCCCAGCATCATTATCTTCTAAGCTCCTATTATGAAGGTTTATTTTACCCCACCTACAACATTAAAGTGCTTTCATAATCTAAAATCCCAAGGTCTTCCCCATTCCTTCAAAAAGTAGTATGGTCAGGCCTATGACAGCAATAGCCAACAACCTGGTAATAACTTCTGTCTTAATTAAATTTAAATTGCAGTGATAAGACACCATGAACAAGACAACTTATAGAAGAGCTTATTGGGGAATAGTTACAGAGTGTTAGATTCCATGACCATCAAGATGGGGAGCATAGCTGAAGGATGGCAGGCATGGTGCTGAGGCAGCAGCTGAGAGCTTACAATTCCTATGCACACACACAAGGCAGAGATTGCACCTGCAAATGTCATAGGCTTTTAAAACCTCATAAACCAGTTTCCAGTGACCCACTTCCTCCAACCAGGCCGTACTTCCTGACCCTTCCCAACTAGTTCCACCAACTGGGAACCGAGTATTCAAACATATGATCCTCTGGGAACTATTCACATTCAAACCACACACAATACAAAGCATTCTGAATAGAATCATCTATCTGTCAGCTCAAATATTTACATACTATGTGTCACACTTCTAAACAGGCATATATTACCTTATACAATACTTGGAAGCAAAGCAGAAAGTGAGTAAAATTTCATTTAACAAACAAAAAATGGAGCTCTAGAGGAAGAAGTTGGATGAGATTTCACTTGAAGAGAGTCTGGAGGTTAAGGGAAATAGGCCTGAGTAAACCTGCTCCACACAGACAAACTGGAAGATTCGGAGTTTCATTATCTGACAGATCTGGTAGAGGAAGAAATATGAATACTGTGTCAAGCTGTGTCTTAAAAGACTTTCTCCCTATAAGCTTAGCCACCTGTTTACCTGACTGAGTGCCTTGGGACCCAGGGTCTGGGTTTATACAGGCCAAACTGCTCGGTCAGGTGTAGAGCTACCAAGAAAAATTAAAATAGCTCCAGTCAGTGGGGGATCATTGAGTCTCCTCAAAACATCTTCAAGGCAAATGGATGGAGGAATTTAGAGCCAAAACTTGGGTTCTATAAGCAGGTTTAAGAAATAGAAATCTATGCCTTGTCTTGGAGCTAAAATATAAGTTGGAAAGTGGACTGGGGAAAAGACTTTTTCCCCTGAAACCTCAACCAATCTTATATCACTGTCTAGTGTTTTTGCACCTCTGAAGCTCTTGGAAGATCCTTCCAGGACCAGAAAAAGATGCTTTAACAAAAGATCCACCAAGGTCCAGCTATCAAAGTATTGAATGAAGTTCAGCAACCGAAAGCTACCCGAATTATCATGCACAATCAAAATTAATCAACTCATTCTAACATGGGGCTCCTGTTTTCCCTTCATAAACTGCCATTTCCCATGGACCATGTCTGTCTCCTCTCTATCCAAAGGCCTTCCTTTGTCCCTCCTGGGAACTGTTACCCCTTCTCTGTCTCCTCTGTTCCATTTCCCTTCTTCCTTGGTCTTCTATATCCTATTTTTTTTCTTTTATTCCCTGCCCTTTGTCCATCTGGGGAAAACTCTTTATACTAAGAACTTGGTCTTGGAGTACTTAGGCTGTCTTCCAGGTCCCTTTTAATAATAAAATTTCTGTGAGTGTGTGTGGGTGTGTTTTGTGTATTTACCTAAGAAAATAGAAATATATTTTAGAAAACCATTTCCACATAAAAACACATTATTTATACTAGCCAAAAAGATGAAAACAATCAATGTTCATAAGTTTGTAAATGGATAAAGTATGATCTATCTATATGATGTATTATTATTCAGCTGAAGAAAGGAATACATTCATGTACACTAAAATGCAGATGAGCATTAAAATATGCTGCTAAGTGAGAAAGTAAGAAATGCCTTTCACACATAGACACACAAAAAATTACTCTGATTCTGTTTATATAAAATGTTCAGAATAAAGTAAAACTCTATAGGAAAAATAAATGAAATGGTGTCTGATAGAGAGGAGAGGTTAAGAAAAATGAGAGTTACTGCTAATAGATATGATGTTTCCTTTTGGCAGTGAGAAAAAATTCTAAAAATGAACTCTATCATAAGGGTGCTACATCAGAAACAATGGTGAGTGTATTTGTGCCTTCCACATGTGAAATTTTTCCTGAATAGCAGTAAAGTCACAAGTTATGTTGGTTTCCATGGCAGCCATTTGCCAAGTAGTTCCAGTTAGCTTTATAGCTGGCTGAGACTAATTCAGGCTCTTTTATTTCAATACTAAAATTAACATTAATTCTCAGATCACATAAGTTATGGAATTCACCTAGGTATAGATAGATAAGTAGGAAGATAAAAATAGATGGATAGATGATAGATAGATAGATAGATAGATAGATAGATAGATAGATAGATAGATAGATAGATAGATAGATAGTACATTTAGGTTATGAAAGAACTTTTTATTGGATATTTTATTTATTTACATTTCAAATGTTATCCCCTTTCAAAGTTTCCCTTCCAGAAACCCCCTATCCCTCCACACTCCCCCTGCTTCTATGAAATTGCTCCCCCACAAATAAACCCATACTCACCTCATCACCCTGACATTCCCCTACACTGGGGCATTGAGACTTCACCTTGTAATATGTTAGAGCATCTTTTGAGTATATGCTCAGGAGAGGTATAACTGGGTCTTCAGGAAGTACTAAGTCCAATTTCTATTGCACTGATCTACCTGCCTGTCTCTGTACCAAAACCATGCAGTTTTTATCACTATTGCCCTGTGATAAAGCTTAAAGTCAGGGATGGTGATTCCCCAAGAAGTTCTCTTATTGTTGAAAATATTTTTTGCTATCCTGGTTGTCTGTTGCTCCAAATGAATTTGAATATTGCTCTTCCTAGCTCTGTGAAGAATTTAGTTGGAATCTTGATGGGGATTACATTGAATCTGTAGATTGCTTTTGGTAAAATGGTCATTTTTACTATTTTAATCTTGCTGATCCATGAGCATGGGAGATCTTTTCATCTTCTGACTTCTTCAGTTTCTTCCTTCAGACACTTGGAGTTCTTGTGGTATAATATAGATATTTTACTTGCTTGGTTAGACTCACACCAATATATTTTATATTATTTGTGACTATTGTGAAGGATGTCATTGCCCTAATTTCTTTCTCAGCCAGATTACATGAGCTCTGGAGGTACTGGTAAGTTCATATTGTTGTTCCTCCTATAGTCTTACAGACCCCTTTGCCTCCTTGGGTACTTTCTCTAGCTCCTCCATTGGGGACCCTGTGTTCCATCCAATGAATGACTGTGAGCATCCACTACTGTATTTGCCAGGCACTGGCATAGTCTCACAAGAGCTATATCAGGGTCCTGGCAGCAAAATCTTGCTGGCATATGCAATAGTGTCTGGGTTTGGTGGCTGTTTATGGGTTGGATCCCCTGGTGGGGCAGTCTATGGATGGACATTCATTCCATCTCGGCTCCAAACTTTGTCTCTGTAACTCCTTCAATGGGCATTTGTTCCTGCCACAGACCCTCTCAGGCCCCTCGTCTGCATGGCAAGAGTTCTCTGAAGTCAAGTGGGCAAGGATTTGACAAACAGAGACCACATGAGGGGGTATGTAAAATCTGAATGTAATTTGTCAAATCGAGCATCAGATTTTTATACAGAAGAAAATAGGGGAGTTAGGTAACACATCTGCAAGGTACAATGAGATCACCGGATGCTTAATGACTCTTACACAAAGCAGAGGAAATGTAAACACAAAGACTGGTAGGAACTGGACGATGAACAACTGAGACAAAGGCAGCTCTATCTAAGGTCAGCTATAGTATTAGAAGCCAGGTGTGAGGTTTTAAGACTCCCAGTGCAAGGGCATTCACACCCATGTCATGGTTTTAATTAAGGTGTTCCGCTCTAGCTAATCTTCTCATGAATAATGCAATACTCTAAAACCACAGCCCAATCTATTTCCTAAATCATTGTAAATTCCTGTATATGGGAGTGACTCAGCTAGCTATAGTTCTAAGTATCTCAGTCTGGTTCCTTCTCAGGGCACAAACCTCCTTATTCTTATATAGTGGTGAATTCCTGTATAGGGCAGTGACTCAGCTGTTCATGCTCAAGGTTGGATCAAGTACTGCCTAGAATCTAACTTAGCTATATGTCAAAATATGAATCCTTAGGTGCAATTATAATGAAGCAATATTAAGGGAAAGCACACTGATCTGTTTACCAACTAAAGCAAGGACATTGGAGCATTCTTTATACAGGATGCCACGATTCCAGGAGACTAAATTTCCATGAACTTTTTGCCCTTGGACTGCGCCTAGACTTTTCAGCCTGTCAGGCGGGCTGCTACAGGAGTGGATGTAACATGTTCCCCATTGTAAGGAGGAAAGAATTATCCACACTTTGGTCTTCCTTCTTCTGGAGTTTCATGTGTTTTGCAAATTCTATCTTGGGTATTCTAAGTTTCTTGACTAATATCCACTTATCAGTAAATGCATATCATGGAAGTTCTTTTGTGATTGAGTTACCTCACTCAAGATGATATCCTCCAAATACATCCATTTGCCCAAGAATTTCATAAATTCATTGTTTTTGATAGCTGTGTAGTACTCCACTGTGTAAATGTACCATATTTTCTGTATCCATTCCTCTGTTGAGGGACATCTGGGTTCTTTCCAGCTTCTGTCTATTATCAATAAGGCTGCTATGAACATAGTGGAGCATGTGTTCTTATTATCATTTGGAACATCTTCTGGGTATATGCCCAAGAGAAGTATTGCTGGATCTTCCAGTAGTACTATGTCCAGTTTTCTGAGGAAGCGCCAGACTGATTTCCAGAGTAGTTGTACAAGTTTTCAATCCCTCCAGCAATAGAGGAGAGTTCTTTTTTCCCACATCCTCACCAGCATCAGCTGTCACCTAAATTTTTTTTTTTTTTGGCTTTTTTTTCCCTCTTTATTAGATATTTTCTTCATTTACATTTCACATGTTATCCAGAAATTTTCCCTTACCCTCCCGCATCCCCGCCCTGCTCCCCTACCCACCCCCTCCCTCGTAATGGCCCTTATCTTAGCCATTCTGACTAGTGTGAGGTGGAATCTCAGGGTTGGTTTGATTTGAATTTCCCTGATGATTAAGAATGTTGAACATTTTTTTTCAGGTGGTTCTCAGCCATTTGGTATTCCTCAGTTGAGAATTCTTTGTTTAGCTCTGTACCCCATTTTAATGGGGTTATTTGATTTACTGGAGTCTAGCTTATTGAGGTCTTTGTATATATTGAATATAAGTTCCCTATCAGATTTAGGGTTGGTAAAAATCCTTTCCCAATCTGTTGGTGGCCTTTTTGTCTTATTGACAGTGTCTTTTACCTTACAGAAGCTTTGCAATTTTATGAAGTCCCATTTGTCAATTCTCAATCTTACAGCACAAGACATTGCTGTTCTGTTCAGGAATATTTTTCCCCTGTGTCCATATCTTCAAGGCTTTTCCCCACTTTCCCCTCTATAAGTTTCAGTGTTTCTGGTTTTATGTGGAGTTCCTTGATCCACTTAAACTTGAGCTTTGTACAAGGATATAAATATGGATCAATTCCCATTCTTCTACATAATAACCATCAGTTGTGCCAGCTGCATTTGTTGAAAATGTTGCTTTTTTCCACTGGATGGTCTTAAGTCCCTTATCAAAGACCAAGTGACCATAGGTGTGTGGATTCATTTCTGGGTATTCAATTCTATTCCATTGATCTACCTGTCTGTCGCCGTAACAGTACCATGCAGTTTTTATCACAGTTGCTCTGAGGTACAGCTTGAGGTCAGGCATGGTGATTCCCCAAGAGGTCCTTTTATTGTTGAGAAGAGTTTTTGCTATTCTAAGTTTTTTGTTATTCCAGATGAATTTGCAAATGGCCTTTTCTAACTCAGTGAAGAATTGAGTTGGAATTTTGATTAGGATTTCATTGAATCTGTAGATTGCTTTCGGCAATATAGCCATTTTTCTATATTAATCCTGCCAATCCATGAGCATGGGAGATCTTTCCAACTTCTGAGATCTTAGATCTTTCACTTCCTTAGTGATAGTCACACAAAGGTATTTTATATTATTTGTGACTATTGTGACAGGTGTTCTTTCCCTAATTTCTTTCTCAGCCTGTTTATCATTTGTGTAGAGAAAGGCCACTGATTTGTTTGAGTTAGTTTTATATCCAGCTACTACACTGAAGCTGTTTATCAGGTTTAGGAGTTCTCTAGTGGAATTTTTAGGGTCACTTATACATACTATAATGTCATATGCAAACAGTGATATTTTGAATTCTTCCTTTCCAATTTGTATCCCCTTGATCTCCTTTTGTTGTCTAATTGTTCTTGCTAGGACTTCATGTACTATATTAAATAGGTAGGGAGAAAGTGGGGAACCTTGTATAGACACTGATTTTAGTGTGAATGCTTCAATTTTTTCCATTTAGTTGGAGGTTGGCTACTGGTATGCTGTATACTGCTTTTATTACGGGCCTTGAATTTCTGGCCTTTCCAAGGCTTTTTTCATGAATATATGTTGGATTTTGTCAAATGCCTTCTCAGCATCTAAGGAGATGATCATGTGGTTTTTGTCTTTGAGTTTGTTTATAATGTTGATGGATTTCCGTATATTAAACCATCCCTGGATCCCCGGGACGAAGCCTACTGGGTCATGATGGATGATCATTTTGATGTTTTCTTGGATTCATTTTGCCAGAATTTTATTGAGTATTTTTACATCGATATTCGTAAGGGAAATTGGTCTGAAGTTCTTTTCCTTTGTTAGATCTTTGTGTGGTTTAGGTATCAGAGTAATTGTGGCTTCAAAGAATGAATTGGGTAGAGTACCTTCTGTTTCTATTTTGTGGAATAGTTTGAGGAGAGTTGTAATTAGGTGTTCTTTGAAGGTCTGATAGAACTCTGTACTAAACCCCTGGTCCTGGGCTTTTTTTTGGTTGGGAGACTATAAATGACTGCTTCTATCCCTTTATGGGAAATGGGACAGTTTAGATAGTTAATCTGATCCTGATTTAACTTTGTGGCTTGGTATCTGTCTAGGATGTTTTCCATTTCAACCAGGTTTCCCAGTTTTGTTGAGTATAGCCTTTTGTAGTAGGATCTGATGATGTTTTAGATTACCTCAGGTTCTGTTGTTATGTCTCCTTTTTCATATCTGATTTTGTTAATTGGAATTCTGTCTCTGTGCCGTCTAGTTAGTGTGGCTAAGTGTTTATCTATCTTGTTGATTTTCTCAAAGAACCAGCTCCTGATTTGGTTGATTCTTTGAATAGTTCTTTTTGTTTCCACTTGGTTGATTTCAGCCCTGAGTTTGATTTTTTCCTGCCTTCTACTCCTCTTGGGTGAATTTGCTTCCTTTAGTTCTAGAGCTTCTAGGTGTGCTATCAGGCTGCTAGTGTATGCTCTCTCTAGTTTCTTTTTGGAGTTACTCAGGGCTACGAGTTTTCCTCTTAGGAATGCCTTGATTGTGTCCCATAAGTTTAGGTATGTTGTGGCTTCATTTTCATTAAACTCTAAAAAGTCTTTCATTTCTTTCTTTGTTTCATCCTTGACCAAGGAATCATTGATAAGAGTATTGTTAAGTTTCCACATGAATGTTGACTTTCTATTATTTTTGCTGTTATTGAAGATCAGTCTTAGTCTGTGGTGGTCAGATAGGATGCATGGGGTAATTTCAATATTTTTGTATCTGTTGAGGCCTATTTTGTGACCGATTATATGGTCAATTTTGGAGGAGGTACCATGTTGTGCTGAGAAGTTATATCCTTTTGTTTTAGGATAAAATGTTTTGTAGATATCTATTAAATCATTTGTTTCATAACTTCTGTTAGAGTCCATGTGTCTCTGTTTAGTTTCTGGTTCCAGGATCTGTCCATTGGTGAGAGTGGGGTGTTGAAGTCTCCCACTATTATTGTGTGAGTTGCAATGTGTGCTTTGAGCTTTAATAAAGTTTCTTTAATGAATGTGGATGCCCTTGCATTTGGAGCATAGATATTCAGAATTGAGAGTTCGTCTTGGTAGATTTTGCCTTTGATGAGTATGAAGTGCCCCTCCTTGTCTTTTTTGATAACTTTGGGTTGAAAGTCAATTTTATTCCATATTAGAAGGGCTACTCCAGCTTGTTTCTTCAGACCATTTGCTTGGAAAATTGTTTTCCAGCCTTTTACTCTGAGATAGTATCTGTCCTTTTCCCTGAGGTGGGTTTCCTGTAAGCACCATAATGTTGGGTCCACTTTGTGTAGCCAGTCTATTTGTCTATGTCTTTTTATTGGGGAACTGAGTCCATTGATGTTAAGAGAAATTAAAGAAAAGTAATTGTTGCTTCCTGTTATTTTTGTTGTTAAAGTTGGGATTCTTTTCTTGCAGATGTTTTCTTTTAGGTTTGTTGAAGGATTACGTTCTTGCTCTTTCTAGGGTGTAGTTTCCATCCTTGTGTTGGTGTTTTCCCTTTATTATCCTTTGAAGGGCTGGATTCATAGAAATATATTGTGTGAATTTGGTTTTATCATGGAATACTTTGATTTCTCCATCTATGGTAATTGATAGTTTTGCTGGGTATAATAGCCTGGGCTAGCATTGGTGTTCTCTTAGGGACTGTATAACACATGTCCAGGATCTTCTGGCTTTCATAGTCTCTGGTGAGAAGTCTGGTGTAATTCTAATAGACCTGCCTCTATATGTTACTTGACCTTTTTCCCTTACTGCTTTTAATATTCTGTCTTTATTTAGTGCATTTGTTGTTCTGATTAGCAGTGTTTTCCTGTATTTCCTTAAGTGAGTTATTAATCTCCTTCTTAAAATCATCTACCAGCATCATGAGATATGATTTTAAATCTGAATCTTGCTTTTCAGGTGTGTTGGGGTATCCAGAATTCACTGTGGTGAATGTACTGAGTTCTGATGGTGCCGAGTAGTCTTGGTTTCTGTTAGTAAGATTCTTACATTTGCCTTTTGCTATCTGGTCATCTCTAGTATTAGATGTTCTGGGTGTCTCTTGCTGGAGCTTGTTCCTCCTGTGTTCTGGGTGTCTCTTGCTGGAGCTTGTTCCTCCTGTGATTCTGTTAGCCCCTGTCAGCACTACTGGGAGTCCAACTCTCTCTTGAGTCCCTGTGGTCAGAGCACTCTCTGCAGGCAAGCTCTCCTCTTGCAGAGAAGGTGCACAGAGGTCTGGAGCTCAGATCTACCTCCTGGCTGAAGATGAAGGCCCAAAGGGACCCTGTCCAAGAAGCTCTGTTACTTCTGAGGCCCACATGATCTCCTATGCTAACTGGTCTCTGAGAGACTCTTGGATACAAGATGATGTTCTTACTTGTGTCCCAGCTTCAAAGCCCTCTCTGGAGGCTGACTCTCCTCAGTGATCCTAAGATCCTGGGTGTGCTAGGACACCTGCAGCATGGAGAGACATCTGTGGACCTTGGTATCATCCGCCAAGTTTGTGCCCAATGTGGTGAGAGGCTGGCGCTGAACAGTGAATCTGATGATATTTTTAATTTCCTAAGTTTCTGTTGTTTTGTCTCCCTTTCATTTCTGATTTTGTTATTTTTTATACTGTCTCTGTGCCCTCGGGTTAGTCTTGTAAAGTGTTTATCTATCTTGTTGATTTTTCTCAAAGAACCAGATCCTGGTTTTGTTGATTCTTTGTATATTTCTTTTTGTTTCTATTAGGTTGATTTCAGCCCTGAGTGTGATTGTTTCCTGCTACCTACTCCTCTTTGGTGCATTTGCTTCATTATGTTCTAGAGCTTTTGGGAGTTCTGTCCAGCTGCTAGTGTATGCTCTCTCTGTTTTCTTTTTGGAGGAAATTAGAGCTATGAGTTTTCCTCTTATCATTGTTTTCATTTTGTCCCATAAGTTTCAGTATAATGTGCCTTCATCTTTATTAAATTCCCAAAATATCTTTAATTTATTTATTTATTTCTTCCTTGACCAAGTTATCATTTAGTAGAGCATTGTTCAGCTTCCATGTGTATGTGGACTTTCCGTTGTTTTTTGGTGTTATTAAAGGCTAGCCTTAGGATGCATAGGATTATTTCAATATTCTTGTATCTGTTAAGGCCTGTTTTGTGACCACTTATATAGTCAATTTTGGAGAAAGTACAATGAGGTGCTGAAAAGATAGCATTTTTTTGTTGTTGTTTTAGGATGAAATGTTCTATAGATATCTGTTAAATCAGTTTGGTTCATAACTTCTGTTATTTTCACTCTTTCTCTGTTTAGTTTCTGTTTCTATGATCTGTCCATTGATGAGTGAGTTTTTGAAGTGTCCCACTATTACTGTGTGAGTTGCAATGTGTGCTTTGAGCTTTAGTAAAGTTTCTTTTATGAACGTAGATGCCCTTGCATTTGGAGCAATTGAGAGTTCATCTTGGTAGATTTTTTCCTTTGATGAGGATGAAGTGTTCTTCCTTATCTTTCTTGATAACTTTTGGTTAAAAGTTGATTTTATTTGATATTAGAATGGCTTTTTCCAGCTAGTTTCTTAGGACCATTTGCATGAAATTTTTTTCCAGCCATTTACTCTGATTCAGTGTGTGTCTTTGTCACTGAGGTGCATTTCCTGTATGCAGCAAAGTGCTGGGTAGTGTTTATGTATCCTGTTAGTCTATGATTTTTTTATTGGGGAATTGAGTACATTGAGGTCAAGAGATATTAGGGAAAAATGATTGTTGCTTCCTGCTATTTTGTTGTTAGAGGTAGAATTACATTTGTGTGACTATCTTCTTTGGGGTTTGTTGAAAGATTAATTTCTTGTTTTTTCTAGGGTATAGTTTCCTTTCTTGTGTTGGAGTTTTCCATCTATTATCCTTTGTAGGGCTGGCTTTGTGGAGAGATATTGTGTAAGTTTGGTTTTGTCATGGAATATCTTGGTTTCTCCATCTATGGTGATTGAGAGTTTTGCTGGGTATAGTAGCCTGGGCTGGCAGTTTTGTTCTCATAGGGTCTGTATAACATATGCCCAAGATCTTTTGGCTTGTAGAGTCCCTGGTGAGAAGTCTGGTGTAATTCTGATGGGTCTGCCTTCATATGTCACTTGACCTTTTTCCCTTATTGCTTTTAATATTCTTTGTTTTGTACATTTGATGTTTTGATTATGATATGAAAGGAGTAATTTCTTTTCTGGTCCAGTCTATTTGGAGTTCTGTAGGCTTCTTGTATGGGCATCACTTTCTTTATGTTAGCGAAGTTTTCTTCTACAATTTTGTTAAAGATATTTACTGGCCCTTTAAGTTGGGAATCTTTGCTCTCTTCTATACCTATTTTCCTTATGTTTGGTCTTCTCATTGTATACTACATTTCTTGGATGTTTTGGGTTAGGATCTTTTTGCATTTTGCATTTTCTTTGACTGTTGTGTTAATGTTTTCTATTGTATCTTCTGCAGCTGAGAGTCTCTCTTCTATCTCTTGCATTCTGTTGGTGATGCTTGAATGTATGACCCCTGATCTCTTTCCTAGGTTTTCTATCTTCAGGGTTGCCTCCCTTTTGATTTCCTTATTGTTTCTACTTCCATTTTTAGATCCTGGCTAGTTTTGTTCAATTCCTTCACCTGTTGGGTTGTGTTTCCTGCAATTCTTTAAGGAATTTTTGTGCTTCCTCTTTTTACCTGTTTACCTGTGTTCTCCTATATTTCTTTAAGGGAGTTATTTATGTTCTTCTTAAAGTCCTCTATCATCATCATGAGATGTCACTTTTAAATCTGAATCTTGCTTTCCTGGTGTGTTGGAGTGTCCAGGACTTGCTGTGGTAGAACAACTGGGTTCCGATGATGCTAAGTAGCCTTGGTTTCTGTTGCTTAGGTTCTTGTGCTTGCCTCTTGCCATCTGGTTATCTCTGGTATTAGTCTTCTGTCTCTGACTAAAGCTTGTACTTCCTGTGAGTCTGTGATCTTAGATGTGTCAGCCCACCTGGGAAACCAGGTCTTTCTGTGTGGGATTTGAGTGTGGAGAGCTGTGTCACAAGGCTAGCTCCAGGGTGCTGATGGAAACTGGAATGATCCTGTCCCTGACTGCTTTGTGGTACCTGTGCCCTCTGGGCTCCTGAAAGATCCCTCTTTGGCCAGTTATTGAACAGAAGTGGTGGTCTCACCTGTGAACTTAGGAGTGACAGCACTCCAAGGTAGAACAGCTCTCCTCAGGCAGGATTTTTTGTTTCCACTTTTGTATTCTTTGTAATCAGTCTCACCTTTTCCATTCTGTTTTCATTTCTGTATTACATCCGTTTACCCTTAAACAGGGGTCGGTCTATTTTATTCACCTGTGCAGACTATACCCCGAAATTATTTGCTCAATAAATGTTGCTAAATGAATAGTTACAAGTGTACATATGAAGGAAGTAAAAGAAACTCATGATGAGGGAGCATCCAAGACTGTCAAAGGATTAAAAAGTGAGGAATGATAAATGGATCCTAAAGGTGGGTGATGAATGAGACAGTGGTCAGTTGTTAGCTGCTTAGTCTTTAGCCCAACTCCCCAACAATGGTCAGCAGCAGCTATGAATGGAAGTCCAAGGATCTACCAGTTGCTCAGTGCCACAAGGCAAGCAGGTGAAGAAGAAAGCACAGAACTTTAAAGTGTTAAATAGACCAGAGCAGTGTCAAAGAGTTCTAAATGGCAAACAGAAACAGGAAGTGAATATTAATACACAAAACATCTCTGCTGTGTAGGCAGTGGGTTCTGTTGGAAGATTGCTGGAAGCATGCCTATAGACTCAAGCCTCAGGCTCAAGTAGACCTAGAAAAGTAAAATGTAGGACTCATGAGGCCTTAGAGGTAAATGACTAGAACAGACACATATTTGTAAACAGGTGGATGAAGAAATAAGTTAAGTTGACCATATCAACAATTAGGACCAAGTAGATCTGAAGTCCTAAGATAGAAAATTCCTCTACTTGTTTGTCTCTTGACACATACACTGGGTCACAGAAGACAAGTCAGTAAGGACCACAAATCTCATCATAGGAGACGTCTTGTTTATTCTATCCCAGGAGGGTGTTGTGTCTTTTCTTCAGTCTGGGGTGTCAATTCTTCAGTTTGGTGTGTCAGTAAGTCTGACTCTGACATTTTTATATGATTTTTAATCACCCTTGTTTGACAAAATGAGATGGTAGTGTTCTTGTAAGAGTATGTTATTTATCACTGAGTTCTTTGTGAATAGTAGTAGATAGCATGCTAATCACAAGCCCATAAAGGACAAAACCATCCTGCCTCTGTGCTTGTATTCAAAATTGATTCAAAGTCTCAATTTTATAGAGATAGAGAAGCATGGAGAATAGCATTTTCTTAGATGCAACACCAGACAACATCTCCAGTGAAAATGTGAGTGAGGTTTGAATCATCTTATCAAATTTCCACCATTAATTTGCATTGTCTTCACAAGAATTGTAAGTATTATTTGACACTTTTTCTACCTTAAGTTCTTTTCATACAGAAGTATAGAATGATCAACAGAGAATCAATAAAATAGAACATGATGCCTGCCCCCCCCAGGAGAATTATCTAGACTTTCATCTACTATCCACTGAAACAAACTTTGTCATTTCAATCATAATTCTTCAAATAGCCCAATGCATGCATATATATATATATATATATATATATATATATATATATATATATATATATATATATATAGTTAGTTAGTTAGTTAGTTAGTTAGAAACTAACTATAAGTAGTTGGAAACTACTTACAGTATCTAAAGTGATATGCACCCATTTCAAATGTGTAGTGAGATATATTTGTTGTCATGTTCCTGTTTGTTGTCAGGGGTAAGATAGTTATCATAGACTATTAATCTAATCCGTTAACTGACTGATATCATTTTCTTCTCTTCTTCCTTAATAGAAGATGAACCAATCTATTCTCCTTTAACTAGAAGGAAAAAGTACACAACAGAATGCAACAGTAATAAAGAAACAATAAAAAATAAAAAATATAATTATATAAAAATATATATAAAAAAAGAAAAAGATTTTAAAAAAAGAAACAATAGCAAACCCTTTGGGATATGTGTATTACAAAAGTGAATGCTTTAGGGCAGTGGTTTACAACTTGTGGATTACAACCCAGTTTGGCAAACATCTAGCTACAAAAAAATATTGATATTACAATGTATAACAGTAGCAAAATAATACTTGTGGAGTAGTAACAAAACTAAATTTATGGTTGGGGTCAAAATAGCACAAGAAACTGTGTTAAAAGGTCACAGCATTAGGAAGGTTGAGAATCACTGCTTTAAAGGAACACAGAGACTACATGAATGACAGTAGCAGGATTCAAGAAAATGGAATATTGTCAGCAGACTGGAAAGGACGTCCCTCAGGGTTTGGGAGGGAACAAAAAGTGAAAAGATAACTTTTATATCAATAAACAGCAATGTGCTCAGTGCAGAAGCATTAGTGAGCAGAAGCAGAAGCGTTTAACCTGTCTCTTAAGTATCAGAGAGGAGGGGATCTGGATGGAGACTAGCTACAGAGCGAGTCTATGTTAGATCTTTTTTTCCAGCTAACATTTTTGTAGGTTTGTTTTTAGTTTTTCCTGTCTTCTTTTACCTTCTGGAAAATCACCACTTCCTGTTACATTCCTGTGATTAAGTGAAGTTCAGTACCTCAGGGCCTGTGTGAACAGGGCCATGGTGAGTGCAACTTACAAGCTCATTCCTATTTGAGGGATGGCAAGAGCTGGGAGAACATCAGACTCATGATACCACACACCTGTGCAATGCTGTGAAAACTCTGTCTCTCTGCCTCTGTCCCTGTTTCTCTCTCTCTCTCTCTCTCTCTCTCTCTCCCTCTCTCTCTTGTAACCAAGTTGTCCTTCAGTCACTAGGTAGATGAGTTCTAAAACAAGTGACACATACCAAGTCCATGAACACCATGATCCACAGACCTTGCTAATTTTCTGGCCTGTGCCTGCATATCTCATCTGTCACTGGAGGGGGGGCTGCTAGGAGCATAAAATAAATGGTTTTCTCTCTTTATCACAAGAGGTTTAATTTACCCCAACCCTTCTTTTTTTATTTTTGAAAGTATTCAGCTACAGTGATACACTTCAGAATTATAACATACAATGAAATCGGAAGTTTCCCAATGCTTTTAAATTCCTGGCATTGCTATCCTCTGAGATTCAGGAATAATAAATCAGTATTTTTATAAACTACAAGATTATGATTATTTTAAATATACAGCTAATAATCTTTATACTCTGGTCTCTGTCTATTGATAAAGAAGCTTTTTTGATGAAAGGTGATGTGGGTGTCAGAATAAGTATTGAGAAGGCAGTTTAAAATTATACTGGTTTGGAGGATTATACTACCACTTATCACAAGTGTTTGGCTACATTTATAGCACCAGGCATGATTTTCCTACTACTGAGCTGGCCTTAAATCTAGTTGGACAATTTTTGGTTATATAAAGAATAGAAGTGCTTTTAAGTCATAGATATCTTGTTGTGTCAGTAGCATTGTATCTAAGTAGAGCTCTTGATTACTTTCTTTCCTTGTCAGTTTGCACCAAGCTAGTACTATAAAAGCTAGTCCTCAGGGAGGAAGCTTTCAAGTCAGTGCCAGCTCAATTCCTCTTTATCTTGTGTCTAACATGCATAGTATCATCAGTAATGGGGACTTACCTTCAACTTCTGGAAGCAACCAAAGACAACAATAGCTCCTCTTGGTTTTGAGAGTTTCTTGGATTCTTCTGACCAACAAATTGAAAAGATGTTCCTCATATTTGCCAGGAAGATTTTGATAGATGGTCTATGGACCCTTCGAAGTGCATTTTCTCCCCAAATGGCATAACCTCATTTAATCTATATACATATACACATATATCTGCACAGTTATATATTTTGTATATAATTTAAGTGAATATATAAAGTGATATGATTCCCTGTGGCTTTTCCAAATATCCTTAGTGTTATTTCTCATTTCTCCTTCTTCATTATCCATTCTCTCCCATGCTCAATTAATGCTCCCATGCCCCATTTCCCCATTTTCTATTCACTTGTACCCTGCTATTCCCCTCCCTAACAACCTCTCCCATGTTTGTTGTTGATGTTTTGTTTGTGTTTGTTCACTTGTATTGTTTGTTTCTACAGTTATTTTATGCTGCCATATTTGGAGATTTGGAGCTAGAAACTACAGATGAGAGAGAACATCTAGTGTTTGTCTTTCTGAGTCCGGGTTACCTCATTTGACATAATATTCTAGTTCCAAAGTCTTAAATTCATTTTGAAATTATTTCTCTTTCTTCTTCAGATGCAAATACACAGATACAAACCTCCAGAGGTGGATTATTTCTCAAACATTCCCACTGTTTCTATTGCTTCTGGGTCTCCTTTAGAGAAATTCATTGGATAAGGATGGATGATGTCAGGCCATTGTGTGGTGTCCTTTGTGTTTCTTTTCAAATTTTATATATCTTCCAGTTCGGCTTTCTCTTCCTGTGAGACTCTTTGGATGTTTTGTTTTCCATGACTTTTTCCTTGGGGACATCATCATAAAGTTTAGCTATGAGGACTGATGAAATTTTGTGTCAAATGGCAATGGAGTCAGTGAGGTAAACTCATCTCAGCTATGTACCAACTGGGCCAAAGGGTGGAGACACACAAGCCCTAAGAAAACCAATAGAGTCAAAACCTCACTCACCTCTTGGATTCTGTGAATCATCTAGGATAAGGAGACCAAATGTCAGATACATCGTTTCTATGTTCTATTTGGGCCATGTGATTAGATGCAAAGGTCCATAATAGCCTTGTGATCACAATAAATAGACTCAAAATCTTTCAGTGACAACTGCAACCTCAGAAGTCAGAACTGCACACTCAAACTGATCTTATTGACCCCAAGAGCCAAGTTCCAGTCTCTCAGTATTCTTATTGCCTGCATATTTTCACCTAATTTGCTTGAGAGAATTTTTAAGTTTGCAACTGAAAAAATATGTAACATTAATTTACTTATTAATATTGTGCTATAATACTGTATTTTGTGTATATAGTACAATTTATTCCTTAATGTATTGTGGTCATTTGAGCTGTTTCCAAATTTTAGGAGTTAAAATTATCAATACTGACAACCATATAATGCCTTTCTATTGGATGCCTACCCAGATGTACGCTCACTGGGGCATATGCTGGGACATACTTTAAGTATCTCGTCTCATTATGACTTGTTTGTTACTATTATAAGGTAGTTAAATTCAAAAATCTTAAGGTTAAATTCAATGTTTTTATTTTCATGCCATAAACTTATTTGAAATTTAAGATTCCAAATTGTTTAACTATGAATTTTTTTTTGGCTAGAGATGAATAATTGCATTCAGGCTTCTTGCTCCAGGGGGACAAGAGAGCACCTCAGGACTAGATTTTCAACTCCAATAGGGTCTAGAAGGACCTTGCTACCAGGTGTCCAATCTCAATAGCTTCAGAGGTCAGTGCAGGGTCAGAGTTTCAGCTCTAGTGTTTATGTGTGTTTATGACTGAAGTGTAGCTCCATTGCTACAGTGCTTGCTATACGAGCACAAGAACCAGGGGTCCTCTTCAAACTCACCACATTAAAAAAAAATCTGTGCATGGCAATATGTCTTTATAATCAGAGTGCTGGGGAGAGGGAGATAGGGAGATTGCTGAAGCTCACTGGCCAGCCAGCCCAGCCCAAACAGTAAGCCCTAGGTGTAAAACATAAGGTAGAAAGTAATTAAGGCATTCAACACCAACTAACCTCCACATGTGCACACACACATTCAAGCAAGTATGTACAACCACACATATAGACTAAAAATAAATAATAAACGCTATGTAACTCTGTTTATATAGTATCAGGCAGAAATCATCTATGGTGTTTTGAATTAAGACAGTGGTTTCTTTAGGATTATAGAATTTACAAGTGGGGCAGGGAATGAAGATATCTAAAATGATGAAAATATCCTATACATTGGTAAGGGTGGGAGTTCCCATGTGCACTTACATTTTTTAAGTTGATTAATCTACAAATTTAAACTGCATACTATTGTTTATGTAAATTCAATTGTAACAAAAAAGTGCTAAAAAGTACTTGGGGTGCTCAACTTGACAATACAAATTTAACTTATATAACCATTAATAATGTATATATTCAGGCTTTCCACTTAAGGGACTTGCTGCTCTCACAGATGATCTGAATTCAGTTCCCAATACCTCTATGAGAGGGCTTACAACCACCTATTAATATTGTGAAAATGTCTACACTAACAATATTAATTTGAAGAATCAATGCAATAGCTATCAAATCCGCCATGTCAGAGTTCACAGGTTTAGGAAAAAAAGAAGATTCATATGGGGCCATGAAGAACGCAAGCAATTAAAACAGTCCTAATTAATAAGAACAATATTAGAGGCATTATAATACTTGACCTCAAATTACACTATAGAGCTGTAATGAAAAAGACAACCTGTTACTGGCATTAACAAAAAGGTGAATCAATGGAATAGAATGAAGGACATAAATAAAATGGTAAAGCTATGTCCACTTAATTTTGGGCAAAGGAGACAAAAATATGCTTTGGGATAAAGATAGCATAGTCAACAAATGGTGACAGCAAAATTGAATTTCTGCCTGCAGAATAATAAATTTTGATATATATCCTTCATCTTGTACAAAAGTCAAAATGGATCAAACCCCTTAATTCAAAAGAAACACTGACACTTTTAGAAGAAAACACAAGAGATACTCTTCAAGGTACTAGAATAAGGAAGAACGTTTTAAAGAGAATGCCAACCTTACAGGACTCAAGCCCAAGAATCAACAGATGAGACTACAAGAAAATAAAAGGTTTCTGTACAGCCAAGGAAAAAAATCAGCATAGTTAGCAGCCCATGGAATGGAAGAAAATCTTTGCCAGCTGTACTTCAGACAAGGATTTAATATCCGGAACTTTCAAGGAACTGCAGGAATTAAATGTCAAGGAAAACTACATACTCTTTAAAGAAAATATCCACCAAGATGACAGTTCAATTCTTAACATCTATTCCCTAAATTAGGGCAGCCTAATTTGTGAAGGAAACACTACTATAGCTTAAATCACATATTGACCCTCACACACTGATAATGGGAGACCCAACTCTTACCAATGGACAGATCATCCAGACAAAAACTAAATGTAGAAATACTTGACCCAAAAGACTGTATAAAACAAATGAACCTTTACAGATTTCTACAAAATATTTCACCAAAATTCAAAAGAATGTACCTTCTTTTCTGTACCTCATGAAACTTTCTCCAAAACTGACCACATTTTCAGACACAAAACAAGTCTCAACAGATTAAAGAAACTGAAATAACTCCGTACTTTCTATCAAACCACAGTGGATTAAAGCTGGATATTAACAATAGAAATGACAGATAGCTTACAACTAATAAAACCTGAATAACTCTACTAAGTAAACTCTAGGTCAAGACAGAAGCAAAGAAATTACATCTTTCTAACAATCAAAACAAATGCACAGCCTACACAAACTTATGGAGCACAATAAAAATGGTTCCAAGAACAACATTTATAGCACTAAGAACATACATAAAAAAAAATAATAAAGAAGGGATGGAGAGATGGCTCAGTGGTTAAGAGCACTGACTGCTTTCCAGGCATCCTA
This sequence comes from Mus minutoides, assembly GCA_902729485.2. NCBI lineage: Eukaryota > Metazoa > Chordata > Mammalia > Rodentia > Muridae > Mus > Mus minutoides. The sequence continues at coordinate 18,549 of CACVCL010018898.1, read as the reverse complement.
AGTTCAATTCCCCACAACCACATGGTGGCTCACAACCATCTGTAATGAGATCCAATGGCCTCTTCTGGTGTGTCTGAAGACAGCTACAGTGTACTCATATAAATAAAATAAATAAATATTATTTGTTAAAAAGGAGTTTCATAATATCACACTGGAAAGCTCTAGAAGAAAAATAAGTAAGCACAACCAAGATAAGTAGAGGTCAAGAAATGTACTGAGAGCTGAAATCGATAAAAATAGAAACAAAAATAACAACACAAAATATCAGTGAAACAAGGTGTTGATATTTTGAAAAAAATCAACAAGATATACAAGTCCTTATCCAAACCAACTCAAAGACAGAAAGTGACTATATAAATTAGCAAAATCAGAAAAGAAAAGGGGACAGAGGGACAGATACCAAGGAAATCATATGGACAGACTTTAAAAACCTGTACTCCACAAAATTGTAAAATCTAAAAGTAATGGATAATTTTCTCAACAACTATCACTTATCAAAGTTAAATCAAAATCAGATAAACAATAAAAACAGGTCTAAAATTTAAGGTTAGACCTGTTACCCTTAGGTAAATAGAAGCATTCATTAAAAATCTCTCAACTCAGTTGGGCAGTGGTGGCACAAGCCTTTAATCCCAGCACTTGGGAGGCAGAGGCAGGTGGATTCCTGAGTTTGAGGCTAGCCTGGTCTACAGAGTGAGTTCCAGGGCAGCTAGGGCTACACAGAGAAGGCATGCCTCAGAAAAATAAAAATTAAAAAAATTCCAGGGCCAGAAGGACCATTTTCCATTTCATTTTATGAAGCCACAGTTACTCTGATATCCAACCCACATAAAAACTCAAAAAGAAAGAGAATTACAAATTTCTCTAGTTAACATAGATGTAACAGATTTTTCCCCTAATTGATTAAAGTAATAAGTGCAAGAAGCCAATCACTTGTGCCCAGTGAAGAAGAAGGCAAGACTTCTGGGTCTGAGTGGAAGAGGGAAGGCAGGAGAGCGGAGAGTCCTTTGCACTGTGGAAGCAAGGAGACACGACGTAGGCCAGAGGCTGTTACTTCCGGGGACAGATCCACCAAGGTCCACCACTGGAAGATTTCTAACTTAAAATAGTTGGTGAAATTAGGATGCTAGGTTCTGTGACCAGCGATTCTGTTCTGTAGATTCTAAACTAAGATTGGTGTTTTCCTTCTCACAGTGATTCAACTGAACTCCAGGGAAAAGTAACTGCAGCGGAGAGTGGGTTTGTGAGAGTGCGCCCCAGCTAACCATGGAAATTTGAGAGTGCTGAGTAGGTTTGGCAGCAGCCAGCGTGGAGAGGAGAGAACAATAGCAGAGCTCTAGAGAGGTACAGCCAACTTAGGTGGGACAGGCTTTGGCAAAGGGAAAACGTGAGATTTCGGCCTGTGTGCCCGACTGAGAACAGACTGAGACCACCAGCCAGTGCCTAGCCGGCGATAGCATGTGTTGATTTCTAATATTATGCACAACATATAGATGCAAAAATACTCAATAAAATACTTGCAAACTAAATCCAAGAATACATCAAAAAGAGAAGAGACTATATAGTAAAGTAGGCTTTATCTCAGATTTGTAGGGATGGTTCAATATTGAAAATTATTAAGACTACCCACCATATAAATAAATTGAAAGAAAAGAGCCACATGATCATCTTATTAGATTCGGAAAAGGTCTTTGACATAATCTAACATGCCTTCATGATAAAAAATCATGGAGAGATTGAGGATACAAGGGACATAACTAAACATAATAAAAGCCATTTACAACAATCCTAAAGCCAACATCAAATTAAACAGAAATTTGAAGCAATTCCACTAAAATCAAGTAAAAGCAATTCCACTAAAATCAATGATATAAGGTTATCCACTTTCTACATATATGGCCAATATAGTAATTGAAATTTTAGCTAGAGAAATAAGACAACTGAAAAAGATCAAGGGGTTACAAATTGGAAAGGAAGAAGTCCAAGTATCGCTATTCACAGATCATACAATCGCATGCATGCATAAGTGACCATAAAATACCACCAGGGAATTGCTATAGCTGATAAACACTTTCAGTGAAGTGGCAGATTATAAGATTAATCCACAAATTAGTGGTCTTCCTATTTTAAAATGATGAATGAACTGAGAAAGAAATCAGGAAAATGCCTTGCACAATAGCCTCAAATAAAATATCTTGGGTTACCTCAAACCAAGCAAGTGAAAGACTTGTATGATAAAAACTTTAAAGCTTTAAAGAAAGAAGCTGAAGAAGTTATAAAGAAGATGGAACAATCTCCTACACTCAGGGATTGGTAAGATCAAAATAATAAAAATGGCCATCTTACCAAAAGCAAATTACAGATTCATTGTATCAAGATTCCCCCATCAAGATTCAAATACCATACTCTACAGACCTCAAGTTCATAAGGAGAAAAGGTATATCTAAAAACAATCCTGGCAATAAAAGAAGAACAGTAAAAGTACTACAGGTCTCACCATACTACAAAGATATAGTAATAAAAACCACATGCTATTGGCATAAAAATAGACACTGTCGTCAATGGAGTTGAACTGAAGACCAAGACATAAATCTAAACTCATGTGCACACCTGATTTTTGATAAAGAAGCCAAAAAAAACACACTGAGAAAAAGACATCTTCAACAAAAAATGCTGGGATAACTAGCTGTCAGCATGTAGAGGAATGCAAATAGATCCATGTTTATCCCCCTGCACAAAACTCAAGTTCAAGTGGATCAAAGATTTCAACATAAAACCAGAAACACTGAACCCAATAAAGAGAAAGCAGGAAATAGCCTAGAACACATTAGCACCTAAGGCAACTTCCTGAACAGGACTCTGATAACACAGGCACTAAGATCAACAACCAATAAATAGGAATTTATGAAACAAAAAGTCTTCTGTAAGGCAGAGGGCACCAACAATCAGACAAAGCAGGATCATGCAGTATAGGAAAAAAAATTTTTTTTACCAGCTCTATATCTGATAACAGACTACTATCCAAAATATATATTTAAAAAATTCAAGAAACTAGATATCAAAAAAGCAAATAATCTAATTTAAAAATGAGGTACAGATCTGAACAGAAAATTCTCAGTAAAGTAATCTCAAATGGCTAAGAAGCACTTAAAGAAATACTCAACATCTTTAACCATCATGCACATGCAAAACTACTTTCAGATTTCATCTTATACCTACCAGATGGGTAAGATCTCACAAGTGATAGCTAATGCAGAAGAGTATGAAAGTACAGAGACACTCTCTTCCACTGCTAATGTGAATGAAAACATGTATAGCCACTATGTAAATCAATCTGGCAGAAAAATGAGACTCAACCTACCCCAAGACTCAGATAAACCACTCTTGATCACACACCCAAAAGACACTTCATTTTACCACTTACTCAACCATGTTCATTGTGGTTTTATTCATAATAGCCAGAAACTGGAAACAACTTAGATGTTCCTCAACAGAAGAATGGATTTTAAAAGGTGATACATTTACACAGTTGAGTATTTCTCATCTGTTAAAAGAAAAATGACATCATGAAATCAAATGTTCAAACTAGAAAAAAACAAATCATTCTAAGAGAAGTAAAACAGATCCAGAAAGACAAATATGGTATTCATTCACTTAGAAGCATATATTAACAATTAAGAAAATGATAATCAAGCTACAGCCTATAAACTCAGAAAGGTTAAATAACAAGGAGTATGGTGGGGAATGCATGAATCCCTCTGGGAAGGGGAAATAGAATATATTTTATAGATGAACCAGGGAATGATGGAGACGGAGGTAGGAGGGATCTGGTGTGTGCAAGGGGATGGGATGTGGGGAGAAAGTGCAGAGACAGATGACTAAATTTGGGAAGTATTTGGATGGTGGTGTTGAAAGCTAGTGCAGTGGAAATGTCCTGGAATCTATGATGGTGACCCTAATGAGGACTCCTAGTAACGGGAGAGACAGAGCCTCAACTAGCCTAATCTTACAGCAAGTCATGGCTTTAGGTAGCGAAACTAGGTTGCATCCAATTGAGTTGTTGGCCAAGGGGGTTCCATGGAAATCACCAAAACAAACAAAAACAAAAGAAAACAAAACCAGGCATATGCTAAGACAAAGAGTCGCTCTCCTCAAACTGACAGTAGGCCCAATTGCCAAGGAGAATATCCACACAACTCATTGAACACAGAGAAGACAAGGTGGTCTACATGGAGCCTTCACCCCTATTTCTAGACTCTGGTGAAGAAAGTTACTCTTCAGGCTACCAAAAATGACCTTTGACCTACAATCTATCTAGCCTGCAAAGTATGCTAGCTCAATGGTGGCACAGAACACGTGGAAGTAACCAACTATTATCTGACTTGACTTAAGACTTACTCCATGAGAAGGAACCCATATCTGGCACTACTTAAGTAACCAAGACCCAGAGACTAGACAGTCCAGAGACATAGGATAAAACCAAGCACAATTTGTATAATAATTATAATAATAATAATTCCAAATAGTATTTTGCTATATCCATAGATCAGTGCTTTAGTCAGTCATCATCAGAGAAGCTTCCTCTATAACATCAGATGGAAACATGTGCAGAAACCCACCCCCAAACATTATGCAGAGAGAGTATAAATAGTGGTCTTTATCAAATCCCTCCTCTCAGATTTCAGGGAATCATGCAGAAGAAGAGGCATGAAGACTTTAGAAGTCAGAGGGGATGGAAGAAACCAGGAAAACATGGCCTTCTGAGTCAACTAAGCAAGGTTCACAGAGACTGAAGCAGCAAGCACAGGATCTATATGGATCTGTACTAGGTCCTCTGCATATAAACTATAGATAATAGCTTAGTATTTTTATGGGACTCCTAACTACAAAAAATGTGGGTCTTTGACTCATTCACCTGCTCTTGGGACATCTTTCCTCCTGTTGGATTGCATTTTCCAATTTTGGTAGGAAGTCTTTGCTTCAACTATTTTTAATTTTATTTTATCATTTTGGGTTGTTACCACTTAGAAACCTGTTCATTTCTAATGAGAGGCCCTCAGGACTAGATCCTGTGAGTAGGGAGAGGAACTGGATGGACTAAAGGAAGTGGAAACTATAATCTAGATATATTGCATCATAAAAGAATCTATCTTCAATAAAAATGAAGAAAAGACTGAATGCAGGTAAATGACACAAATTATGAAAGAGTATATATTAAAGTATATATACATATACAGAAAGTGTTTTTCTAGTTCTAATTCTGTCATGGATATTTGGGGTTTGGTGGTGAATAAATGTACAAAATATTTAATAATGAAGTGTAAAATTTGATGTGAAACCCCACAATTCAAATATGAATGCCTAGTCTAACTGTCTAGAAATTCATTTAGTTGTATAGACTTTGGTCTACTTAATTTTGGTGTATGATGTTTTTGTTTATTTTCAATATTTTATAATAAAGTTTATTTTAAAATAAAATTTAATAAGTAAATATTGAAAATATACATTTTCAAACATCCCTAATATGGATGACATATTGACCCTTTGTTACTATTTACATATGTAAAATTAATTAAAATAATAGTGTGGTCAGCAAAGTAACTCTTCCCTCAATTTTCCATACCCCAATAACTGTGTATTACCTTAAGTTATAAAATGGGTTTTTAAAAGTGTTAAAAGACACAAAAAATCAGTTAAATTGGAATGTTTGTTAGATCTAATTCAATACAAAGCCATAGTTAGAAACAATGTACAACACACTGGCCAATTATTAAAAGATTAGCTGTTAAGTGTTGTCCCACACACAGTAAAGATAAGTGTGGTGAGATAATATATGTCAATTATCTTTTCTAAGCCATTCTACAGTGTATGAGTATGTTACAAAGCCCATCATGATGCACAATATAAATAGTAAATTTATATTTTATTTTATAAAAGGGGAACTTGGTTGATCATAATAGATTATCCATGTAATTACACACTTCGTAATTTTTTCAAATTTCCAAAGCACTTGACATTTTCTGGAAACGTGAAGCAGAGGTTTGTCACAAAAGAAAATAAAATATATGTGACATTCCTACCTTGAATATGAGAGGAAGGCACAATGGCTGAGTGATTTGAATGACCCATTAATGGTAGAAACCTGAGGAAGCCAGATTCTCCCTGACTGCAGAGAGAGTACACTCTGGTTGGGCTGGTGTTCTTAGGCTAGTGAGCTCCATCTACATTCACATCCAATACATCTGTTCCTGATGAAAGTGAACATTTCATTCTATTTACCATGCCTTACTAAGAAATCGAAATGGATTTTTTTTTCTAGGACAGTATTAGGAAAAAACAATTCGTTTTATTTCTTTTCTATTCACAAAATTTGCTCTATAAGGTATTTCAGGACCTATGCCTCATTCCAATTGTAGGTTTTCATATGATGATTCAAAGTCAATAATGTTCTTCTTCAATTCAGATTGTAGTCACTTTCTCCATGTCTAGTTCACAGTTCTTTCTTATCAGAGACATAACAGACCTTTGTTTCTGAATTCCCTGATAGTTTATTCAAAGAATGTGTAAAATTTCCCACTCATGCCTCTCTCTTAATCTTCAGGATAATCTAGTATTGATCACTCAAAAAAACTTATAGTTCAGATCAACATATCTGAATGGACTATGTGGCGTACATTTGTTCTAATTTAGGTTTATGCACATAGTCTCTGAGACAAAGATTTGAGCTCAAGGACTTACTTGGGAGGTGTTCAAGAAAAAATGGGTATGTAAAACAAAGAAACAATGCAAGCTGATAACAGTTTCACAAATATTGCTATTACTGAGGACAACTGGCTGCCATACCACTGGCCATTACATAAGCCCACGTCAGAATAAAGAAGAAGAGAACAGGGAGGAGTTCTTTGCTCATGACTTCTGTGCCCTTTTGGCACAACTCTGATGCCATAAATGTGCAATTCGCAGTACACATGACTCACACTACAGAGCAGAGGGTATCTATGGTCACATAACCTGCCCAGACAAAGAGAGAGGCAGATGAAACATAATAAACTGTCTCTCAGGTACCACCACCTAAGCTTAAGCAATCTAAAGGAAATGCCGGTCCAACCTGTCGCTATAGCTTTAGCCAGGGTGTATTTTGGAGCAAAGCTGTGAGAAGGATTTTTATTGCAGATAATCTTTCTAATCTCAGTAGGCAGCAAAATTTGGAGATAGGAAAACTAAATCGATCTTGACCTTGATTAAAATCTCTAAGCCTAAACTGATTAAAATCTATAATTTCCATGAGAAAATAGGCAAGTTGATGTGGTTACTTTCTGTTTTCTCAATCAATTTCAATGACTTCTGGCTCGATCCAGATTTGATATTTGGCCACATATAGTTTGTGGGGCAATGGACTATACACAGACAGCTTGGTCTCCAGTCAAGTTGAGGTCTGAACCCCGGTGAAACCTGGTGGTGATAATTCCCATCCACATGGGATTGTAGGCATTCCCTCATGTCTCCTGGATCCCTGGCTTCTGTCGAAGTTACTGCCCCCACAGCCCCCACAGGAGAAGCGTGGCTTTAGTCAAGTACACAATGTCCCAAGCTTCTGACCTTCAGGCTAGACTCCTCCCAGTTACCTAGCAACAACAAGATAACACAGTCCACTATAATAGGGGCTGCTTGGCCCCACCTTGCTCTCTCTCCTCACTCTCTTAAGCTTTCACTTACTCTCTTTAACCTTTCTTACTCTCTAACTCTCTCTTTCCTTCCCCCCTTCTCTCCTCTTGGCCATGGCCAGTCTCTCTCTCTCTTTTTTACTTTCTCTCTTTCCCCCTGCCTTTCTACAATAAAGCTTTAAAACCATAGACTGTTCATCAAGGCCTGCTGTGCTTGGATGAAGGGATAGGCTTTCTCCTAAGGAGCCGTACCTAATTTCTCATCAGAAGGCCTTCCTGTACTCTAGCCACGGACCTAAGGACTTTTGCCTGCATGAGGAACCTTGCTCCCTCTGCCCTCTCTCCCATATCTCCAGGGCCGACTACATCTTCATGTTGAGGCAGTTTTTAAAATAAAATTATCTACACCAATGAGAGTTTTTCCAGACTTAATCTTTCAGGAAAATTAAGTTCTAGGTAGATTTATTAGTCATCACCGAGATGTCATTAATTCTTCATAACTACTTAATGTGTTACAAGATTTTACTGTATTGGAAAGGCAAAATAAAGTATTTACCCATTGTTCAGTCTCATTATTTCTTTCCTTGGGGGCTAATGCTTGTCAATTCTATATCAAAAGGGAAGACATCCATGGTAAGTACACTGGTATCTCTCACACTGGACCCAGATATTTTAAGTTCGTGAACTTCCATTGCATATTATTCTCATGACATTGAGTAGTCACCTAACCTATTGAAATGTTACTTTCCACATCAAACCTGCTCTACCAAATAGATAAAGATTAATTGATGGATAAGTAATAGATTTTCACTTATTTAATTTTATATAATTCTAACCATTCATTTCATTCACTTTCTGACAACTCTCATTTAGAGCTTCTTCAGAATATACTGAAAAACCTCTGAGCATCTCTTTATTGACTTTTTATATTCTTTTGTCTTCACTTGTGTCTGCTCAATTAACAGGTTTTTTTTTTTTTGACCCAGACTTCTGGGCAAAACAAAGAGTCATCAGAAAACATAAAACTATCATTGATTCGATTCATTTTTGCTCTTTGCCATGCAGGGGTAGGCTTACTTTTATCTTCAATAATGACAACCATCTCAAATAGTGACTATGAAGGCACTCCTAAATATTAGTTCTTAGAAAGAGACTGAGGATGTTTCATTGATTGCTGTATCTGAAGGTACAGCAGTAGTTATTCAAACCACTAGCAAGGTTTCCGATTAACTTAAAATTCACCTAATTAAATAAAAGCACTAAAATTTTGCTAAATATCTACCGTTTTACTGTTAAACCTAAAGGATCCCTTCATTTGAACAGAGCATCACATTTACTTTGATAGATGGTGCATAGCAATGACCCACCACTGACTTTACTCCCAGAAGTAACCCAATGCAAAAAATAGGCGAACTAAGGAGATTTTGAGCACGCAGCAATGCACATGCTTTGCAATGTGTCAGGAAAGGTTCAGGAGGGAGGATGGGGAAAGACTCATTCAGCAAAGTGCTTGCTGTACTCAAATGCTGGTGACTTACATAAAAAGTCAACATTGGTAGAGACAGGGGATCATGTACAATGAGAGACTCTGGCTCAAAAAAAACAAAAAAAAAACAAAAAACAAAAAAAACAAAACAAACAAACAAACAAACAAAAAAACTAAGGGACATCAACAACAGACATACCAAAGTAAACAGCAGAAAGCTCACAAGGCCTGAACCCTGTGGACTACTAAGGAATGCAGAGAGCAGGAGAATTAGACTTCTCCAAGGAAGAGCATTCTAATTGATTTTTCCAGTACAAATGGTCAACCCTGAAAAGATACATATGAGCAACAATGCACAAACAGAGCAGATTACATTTAGAAATATACATGCATATGCATGCACCTGTGACAACAATTAGTGAACAAAGAGGACATGAATTTGAAAGAGAGCTAGAAGAGCTATGGTAGGGGATGTGAAGAAGAAAGATAAAAGAGAAATGACATAATTAGAATCTCAAAAACAAAAAACCAAAACCTAAGTTGGAAAGAGATTGAAGACACCTAACACTGAACTCTCTCCTCCACATGCATCTGCTTACACATAATATATATATATAAACATACATGTCTCCACATGCAAACATGCAGGTTTAAGACTGAGACCTTGTAATAGATCTCTCTTAAAGGTCTATGTGTGATTAGAAAATTTGATAGATGGGAATAGAGGGAAACTTGATGTCATTTTGAGATGTTTTCTTTACATGTGGCTTTTGACTCTGTATAGAAAGAAAGTAAAGAAAAATATGAAGATGAAGCGAAGTATAAATAAAATGGGAAATATGCAAAAGAGGAGAGGAAGAAAGATCTTCTGCTCTCTAAATTGTTAGTTTGATCTTAAAATTCCCCATTCAAAGCACAGTTTTAGAAGTTGTGGATAGTGCTTTATGACATTCACCACAACAAGCACAGGACAGTTCAAGGCTCAAGATTAGGTCTCCAGCATGAAGATTAAAATATCATTATCAATTCTATACAGAACAATAGCACTCAGTCAAAAATAACATAATGTCTTCACATTATCTTTCTGGGTAATGTGAGGTAGTCAGTTAGGCCAAAAACAGGCAGTACTTTCTCCTGTTTCTTTATCACTTTGTTGTGCAAAATTTAGTAGGAAATAAGCCAGCAAAGATTTAATGCCCACTATCCACTGTAACAGCCTCAGAAGAAAGAAACCAGTAGAAAGTTCATTCTGCTCTGGTGACAGTTGGGACAAATGCAATAAAAACTCTGAGATGGGAACAAATTTGGTAGACATAGACTTAGCATTTACTCAATATCATTGTGCTCCAGACTTTGTATTACTCATCCAGACATAAGGGAAACAGGGATACTTGGATGAAATTTATGGTCACATTATCATTACCATTGCTTCTTCTGGGAGACATTTTATTTTGGAGAGAAATAAGACAATTTAGATCAGGATTTAAGACTCTGACTACAGAAATCATTATTTTTATTTATTTGTTTGCTATCTGTTCATTCATTTGTGTCATTGGCCCAATAAGTGGACTTCATTTCTATGTACTTGGTGTTTAAAAGTCTTGATTCTGTACTAAGAAAGAAAAATGGGCAATCGCCTCCCTATTCATAAAGATTCATGACCAACACCCCTATACTAAAGGGGAGTAACATAGTAAATTAACAAAAAACACAGCCAATATACTAAATTATAGATTTATATGACAGAGTGTCATTCAAGTGGATGATTCAAAGATTCAAGGTGTATTGCCCAGAGTTTTGCTATTCATTTTACACTCGGTTAAGAAACTCAGCAAGATCTATAGATTCAGTTTTCTTAGTCCCTTTCTTAGCATCTTTTCTCCCAAGTATGGGACAAGGCACCTGAAAGAGAGTCGTGTGGTCTACTGCAAGACGAAGTATGCCAGAGAACATTATGGTGAGCTCCAAAACAGCAAGCATGTAACAAAAGATCCTAACAGCAGAAGTTTAATTTCATGTGTTCAGGAGAGGAATCAGACTTGGATGGGGTGAGGAGACAGAAATATAAAAAAAGTTAAGAGAGGGTCTCAATTTGTAATGTGGTCTAGGCTGGAACTCACTATGTATTCTAAGCTGCCAAATTAACCTAGAATTAGCAATTGTCATACCTCCAGCTCCTCAATAATGGGATTACAGGAGTGTACCACCATAGCCAATTAAGGACATTACTTCTGAGTCCTCTAGTCTCAGATATGATTGATATAAACAGAGGAAAACCACAAAGATAGGCTCAGAAATATCAACAGGCTATATAATGGTTGGTATTACACAATAAACCATAGTGCCCTTTGATGGAGACTGGAAGAAACAGACCTCTGATGATTATTGTATTGAAAGAATAAGAGTAGTGGATAAACCAGAGGTATTTGTAGAGTATGAATCTATGGTCACCATATGCCTCACAATAACAGTCAGTGGCAAACCTAAGTTCAAGTGTCATTTCCTACTGTGCTACAGATATATTGTCTCATTTTATATACAGAAAACTGAAATATAGAAAAGATAAATGGCTCATTTAAGGTCATATGATGAAAAATGATGCATTCCTCAAAAGAAATAGAGTGTTCTGATAGAGAAGGTAATGGCTCCTGTAATGTTCTAAATATGATGCACTCCTTTTAAGAAATAGAGTGTTCTGTTTCACAGATTTCTGTCTGTCCTATATTTTAAATGCCCCGGAAACCTTCATCATTTCATCCTTTGGTATGTTGTACGATGCATATGTTTCTATGTGGGTTATGAATAATGCTGTTGCAATTTAATATTTACCATGACCAGTGATGAGTGTTGACCATTTGAATCATGTTACACAATTTAGTCACCTTACATATATATTCACGCATTTTCAGTAAACAAAGACCACCAGCTTTTCTCCCATCCCAACTGAAACTTGGTACCCACTGACCAATTCACTGGTCCTTTGTCCTGGAGCTCCCAGAAGTCACTTGCAAACACAATTTTCTGGCACAAAGAATATTTAGTTTTTTTTTTTTAAAGGTTAGCTTACAATGAAAAAATTTTAACTATATGCAAAGGGGAGAGGCTACAAGAAGGAGAAAGCTTTGTAAGTAACCCTTCATACTCTGAACTCTGTGATTGGGCTGTGTGTCTTTAAAAGTCTCTCCACCTCTCAGCCTGCCTCCTCCGTATTTGTCCCTGGATTTTTTTTCTTTTGTCTCCAAATCACCTTAGCCTCAAAAAGCAACTAGCAGAGCAAACTGTACTCTCAGAAACAGGTTTGTTGCCATGGAACACACAATGCCACTGGAGTAGACTAGTAAAAGGTAACAGCTAAAGATCTAGTCAATAGATAGGCTGTGGTTCATCTTCTGGAAAATCCTGACGGGTCGGATTCCTTTAAAGGCTCTGCCCTACAGTGCTTTATGTCATTACTTCAGTTACTTGAAAACTGAAGTTCCAGGAGACTGCAGAAAGCAAACGTGCCTTGGCTCCAGCACATCTTACCAATGGCCAATCCAAATGACAGTGCTGTTACAAATGGGACTCTACACAGTCCTAAAACCCAGCACGGAAAAAGGCAAAGCACTGGTTGTGTGAAAAATGGAATCTCAAAGGAAGCCCAGGTAAGAGGCTATCTCTTACATCTCTAATCTGCACAGCCAAAATATTTCCGTATTTCTTTGCAGCACTATTTAAGACAGTCTTTACTCAAAGGGGGGAAAAAAGGTTCTTTCTTGAGATGTTTAATTATGTTGTTTCTCTGTTTTGTCTAATCCTTTATGTGTGGTTGCTACAAAGCTTTGATGTGGAAACGGAACTTCTTCTCTAGACAAGAGAAGATACATACAGAGTCACACGTTCTTAGTGTGGATTTTGTAAGCTTTTTGTTTACCCTCGAGCATTTTGGGGGACATGATTGTGAAAGATTAAACGCTTTGCCTCGCCAAACAGCCTTCTACACGCAGGATGCTTTGGGAGTAAAAGGGAAGTGAGGGTAAACCTTGCGAAGATTGTAAGGTGGATAACCCTTGTCCCTGATGGACATAATGTGTTTCTCTGGTTGGAAGGATCTTTTGGATGTTTAACAGAGCATTGGCACAGTCACTACCTGATTACAGGCTAAAGTCTCTCTTTGAAATTTGACCACCAGTATTCTTTTCTAAAAAACACTTCAGAAAGTGTAGCTTGGGGTATTCGGAACTCTGAAAGCCAAGCAGCATCTTTAAAACAAACTTCTTACTTATTTCCATACCACACTTTTCCTCCTCGTTTTTTAGAACGAGGCTGGGTCTGTTGCAAAATATTTGAGGGGGTGTGCTAGGCAAGAGAAGTTTAAGAACATATGCAAAATAGTGTCCCAAACTTGGAAGGTTCTTGAATAAAAGCAGTTGTGCATTTTGCATACCATGCCCAGACTCTCTGGTCTGAGTCACATGGTGAGCTAATCTTCATTAAGGACAAAGGAGTAAACAGATAGACAATCTAACTGGGGTGAATTGGGAAAGCTCTATGTGGAACCCCCTGCAATCTTTCCTTTGTTCAATCACCCTAAGAAGCCAGCCTGTACTGGGGGAAAGTTCAGATTGTGTCAAGCACACAAAACAGATAAGGCTGGCTGGGAATCAAATTTGCAGGTCCAATTGGGAGGTGCAAGAGAATGTACTCAAGAGCCTGGCTTGTGTAGTAAAATGATACGATCCCCCAAATGTATATCCCTCTCTTAATAGAAGACATTGGGAAGCATCTACCAGAAACCTCAGTCTGGAGCAGGATGAAGAGAACGGGCATAAGAGAAAGCATAGCATGAAGCACCATCCACTCAGATCATTGCTAAGATGCCCCTTGCCCCTGAAGTACCTGTTTCACTTGTCACTGTTTACCCTCTAGGTTATCCTGATTCGTGGGTATCTTATTTGAGCATAGATGCCTTTAAACAAGTTTTCCTTTTCTTTATTTATCATGGTTTGATAGCTACATTCTAGGGCTTGAAAATGGAAGAGTAAATAGAAGGGACAGTCATTAGACCCCAGAGGTATATAAGTATAACAATTGTACAAGACCACCACACCCTTAGTCATGGAAGCTTCTTTAGGAGCAACTGACAGGGTCACTGCTGTGGCCTTTCTTGGCAGCTCTTTCTGACCAGCCATCCTGATCCTGTTTGCTAAGATATATTTAGAAGTTTCTAAGTTGAAATTGGCTTCCACTGAGAACCTCAATTGTGCTTAAATATATTCCTGAAATAATAAGCTTGCCTGAGATCCCTACAGGATGAAGCAACCAAGGGACTATTTTCTCCCTCCAAAGTATGAATAAAGTTGTCTTTATTATCATTATCATCAGGAAATATTTGACCCCATAAGCCCCTTAACAAGCTATGCATTGATCAACAACCTTGTCTTTTGGCAAAAACAATTTGAGCATGTAGGTGCCTGAAGTCAGTGATCTTCCAAATGTTTTGCTGGGACTTTGGTCCGATGGGAGGGACACTGCCTCAAACCCTACCAGCTTCAAGGAAGATCCCTTTACAGTTTCTTTTTCTGCTTCTTTGAGCTCACACCAAACCAGAGTAACCTTTTTCACATACAGCTAGGATGTAAGATTTGGTTGGCAAAAGATTTCCCAGCATAGTAAACTAGAGGTAAACACTGGTTGGCAGTTTCTAAGGAATGCCCTTCATTTTCTTCCAGGGTAGCTTGGTGTGACCTTTGTGGCTCCAGTATGTGGACTCAGTAGCCAAAATTCACAAGTCACCAGAAGCCAGAACTGTTCCATTTTGGAAATCATCTAGAATTTCTTTCTGGAGTTTTTCTGATCCTTAATCCTATTGCCTTTCTTTCCTCTTTAAGCCACATATGTCCCAGGGATGAACTGAAACAGGCTTTTTATCACTGGTTAAGCCCATTTCTTTGTTTAAAAGGCATTGGAGGGATCAGAGGGACTGCTACCACTATCTTAGGAAAATGTGAATAACCAATGAGCTATTTAGACTGTGCTTAAGATGTATTCACTAGCTAATCACCACAGGCTTATGCTATTAAGTAATGTAAAGAAAAAAAAATCAAGAACAAAATCTTACCCACTGAGTTTAAAGCTAACAAACATATCAAATTCAAATTGTTTTCATAGATTTTCACCTTTGTACTAATGCAGAAGGAATAGGCAAGAATATGAAAAGATCAGCAATGTTTAAAGTATTTAAAACTTTACACAGCATCGTAAAAGATACTGAAAACTTCAAATGGACTATAGAGTTGGCTCAGTGGATAAAAGCACTTGTTTTTCTTTTAGAGGACCAGAGGTCAAGTCTTAGCACCCACAAGGTGGCTCACAACCCTCCATAACTCTATTTCTAGGAGATCTGGCACCATCTTCTGGACTCCCCATCACCGGGGTCATGTGCTATATACTTACATACATAGATGCAAAACACATAAAATAAAAGTAAATAAATCTTTTATATTACTGAAGTGGGAAATCCCTTTACAATAGCACTAAAATAAAAAAGGCATATTAAGACATTTTAAATTAGTAAAAAAATAATTTAAAGAGAGTGACAAGATACTAGGGAGAGGCATAAAATAAAGCTAGAATAAAACAAAATCCATATAATATCGATAGAAACAACAAGATAAAACATTTGCAATTCTGTCTATGGCAGTTTATAAATTTCATGTGGGTAGAACATGTCTTAAACCAAGCAAATAACTTTAAAATTATGTATAAAATTAATAAGGAAAAGTAAATAAAAATTTTGCTTGAAAAGATAATGAGGGATAATAAGCACTATGTTATACATGAAATAACTAAAGACTTTTATGATAACAAATGAGTATACCATAAATATTAGAGGTGATTATAAATCCATACATAAAAGTAATGGGATATATAGGTTTTTAAAATAGTATTTACATAAAGAAAGTCATCTCACTATAGCATAAAACTCAAGATCCACAAAAGAAGAATTTACCAAAAAACATTTCTTTCTGAATGACATCAAAATTTTTAAAAAAACACATAAAATCATCAATAGGCATATTATAGTCTAGAAAAGTGTTTACAGTTCACAGCATAAAGAAAAAAAAAACAATCTACGAAGACATTTTAGAACCCAACATCTAAAAATTCTAAATCCAGAGACAACAATGGGAAAATATACAAAAAAAATATATAGAAGGTGAGAGGGGCTGGAGGACAGATCATCATAGAATCACAAAGAAAGACCCACTTTCTCAGTGGTGTCTATGAAGTGCAAAATCAAGGTGGAATGTAGTTTAAAGAATCTAGTGATTTAGATCATTACAGCACCAATGGTAAGACTAATAAAATTATCAGTCTCTGCTTGGTGTCACAAGCACATTTAATATAATGTGCCTCACTTGATTCTCATAATAACACTGCTAAATCCCTATTTATTTCTAATATTTTATATAGATAAGGAAATTGAGGTGCTAAGAACATAAGTAACTTCTCAAGGTTATAAATGCTAGGGGAAAAAAAAAAACTCTACCATGAGGCCATTCTCCTGAGAAGCCTTGGACAGTAATTGTAAGCATGGGATCCAAGAACACTCTGCTGTTCTTCCTACTGCACAACATTCTGTAGTTGAAAGTGTTAAAGGTAACAAAAAAAATATTATTATAATAATACTCTCCAACATGGATTTAGCTCTTCGAGACCACTGGGCATTCTAAATGTTTTTCATCTGCCTTCTCATTACGTTTCAACGTGACTTGCTTCAGCAGTGAGGAAACAGAAAATTTAATCAAGGTCATCAACTCATAATCATCAAACAAAGTTTGGAAATTAGGTTTGCCCAATCCTTAATCTCAAGGCTTTGTTCCCTAATTCACACTGCCTCTCTAAACACTAAACAGTATTAGGAATAAGATTCATTACCACCATTATGAAGAATCCCACAGCATTCAACATTATAAAATAATGTTAGTATGGATTATGGGTATTATGGGCTGTTTTTTCCTTTCTATTTGGTTCTTCATAAAAATGTGAGATAATTTTCACAGATTACTCCAAACTCACATATTAGAGCTTTGTACATACAGCACGCCCAACCACAAACACACCACAGCAGTAACCTGTTCTATGCTTCCCTTTAAACAATTCTGGGTTAAAAACCATAGTTACATTTGTGACTTTGAGTCATTTGGATTCAGAGATAAGTACATAAGGATTCCTGGAAGTAAGTTGCCTGGTACTATAGAATGCCTGCCACTTCTAAAAGCATACCTTCCCTGAATATGTGGCTCAGTGTATGCAATTTTTTTCTGAAAAGATTGATACCAGTAAATGATAGATGACAAAAATAAATGAATGGTGAGTATAAATTATTTATATTTCTCATTTTTACCTCTCAATGAGGTAGCATCTCATGTTGTTCCCATTGAACCTAGATGCCACCTAATGTTTTGCATAGATAATAGGAGGACCCTGGGATTCTTCAGGAAGACTTACAGCTTGAACCCATAAAATAATCACTCTTGGAGCTTAGATAGCATTCTTGGCAGGAACTTAAGTAGCTAAGAACTCAAGTAGGAAGAAGAAAGTGTTTGTGGTGCATTCTTATCTGAGATGTCTCAACAACTTGCCCACAATGGAGTAAGCTAGCTTCATGGTGGCTCCACTCTCCTTGGAGCCTGCCTATTTCAATTGATCCTTGTGTCCCCACTGAGCTCTGACAAAAGACAGATTTCCAAGTGGTGGTTCTTTTAAATGTGGTGGCACTTTATGAGTCAGCAATAGGAACTGGACATGTGAAGGGAAGTCACACTTTCATAACCATTTTACATACTTGCACATATTTTAAGGAGTTTGTTTTGATCCTTCCCCTGTAAAGAAACTTTTACCCTATTTTGCTTAGTTTTGTTTTGTTTAGAATAAAGGATTGTGTGTTTTAAACTAGATATGTATCTGACTGTAAAATCCAAATACATCACCTCAAATATATTCTACACAAAATCAAAATTATTTGCATAATTGTTCATCCTGGGGAGACAATAAATGATTTGTCCATCTTCACCTTTCTGGGCTGCTGTACTAACATCTGATGCCAGAATACACAAGCTGGAAGAACTATTGTGATTGTCTCCAGATACCACTAAATGTCATTAGGAAATTCATTTCTTTTTTACTATCTACAGGAGATACTCAGTACTATCTACTAAACTTAGCCATTAAACCTTTCCCCTCTACTGCTATTGTGGGAAAGTGCCCAGTAATGTCTGAAATATAGTAGTAGCTTAGTAAATTCTAGAAATAAGTTCTGAATTCCTTCTGAAGGAGTAGTATGTAACCAAAGACAAAATGGAGTCCCTTGTGTCAGAAGGGAAAGTGAACCTTTAAACTAACCGATGGCCCTAG